>JALMQS010000150.1:7366303-7397431 GCA_024734495.1 Forficula auricularia
AAAGCCCTAATAAGTGAACATCGAAAAAATTATATTTTTCGAGATAATAATTGTTTTGTCAAAATAAAAAATTAATTTTATTTTTATTTATTCACAAATATACCAATACCTACTATTCTAGAATCGTTAATTGTTATGTAAATATGTAGATAAATCTTAAAATTTAGTAGTCAAACCTAATTAAAAAAAAATATATATAAATTAAACATATGAAAGAATAACGAAAATGACTGTTCTTCCTTGTGTTAAGACATTTCGATGACATTTCGATGACTGATTTTCTCAACGATTTTGAAATTAAACACATGACTACTTAATATCACTGGCTCTTAAAATAAGAAATCTCTGTATCTATTTGTATAGTAAAAGAAACGAAATTAAATAGAAATGTAACATGGATTCGGATGGCCATTATAAGTAAAACTTGCCTGTAGTCGCGATGGTTGCAGAAGTCCCAGGCGCTTGGCTTGCATGCAATTGTCCGGTCAAGTGGCCGTTCCAATACTGAATATTTCCAAAATTCTGGAGGCATCGGTCGCATTCCCATTGAAGTAAAAAACTCTTCCGCTAATTGAAACATTCTAGATAGAAAAAAAGACAATTAACAAACAAGTTTTAAAGGTTTCATTATCTATCTAAAAATCTCTCTTGGCGCCGTCGGAGTTTTTCTTTTTTTTTTTTTTTTTAATGATATTGATGAGAGAAGGAGATACACCAGAAGGTGGATCCCCTAAAGGCTTGTATGGGCTGGCCCCTCAATCGTGAAAAGAACAGAGTAGAAGGAAAAGAAGCCGGGATCACGAGCCAATCTCAGAAACTTAGATACAATTCAATATCCAATTTACTAAGGTTTTAGGGGCTTCGAGCAGTGGTAAATTCTCCGCGCGATAAATTCGGTTAAATTTATCTCCCACTTAATTTTATTACCAGACCCTATACTTACAGAAAAAAATGTCTGGGTATAGCCGGGAATCGAACCCGAGACCTCCGGGTGGCCAGTCAGGTATTCCCCTGACCATTACACCACGGGGGCGGATTGTTTATAATATTAATACCTCAGGATTAGATGAAGGCAGGTCCAGAAATAAATAGGGAGACTACTCCAATAAAAGATTATTTGTTGTAAATGTTTTCCCTTTATAATATTTTGAAACCGATGTTTCGGAGAATCTTCCCTTCTTCTTCCAGGGATGATCCATTTGAACCCTGAAGAAGGATGGAAACATCGGTTTCAAAATATTAAATAATTTTTAAGAAAAAAATAAAACCGACTTCAAAAAATTAATTGCAACAAATAAAATACACTAAAAGGTATAAAATAATTATTATCTTATTTAGTTACAACTAAACTACGAAATATTAACATGAAATTACTTTTTGAAGTCGGTGCCAAACAAACTATACCTATAAGCGAGCGTACCCACCAAACGTACTAAGTAAGATCCGTCGAGTGCGATTCATAAAAGGTATATGTTTGGCACCTACTTAAAAAGTAATTTCATGTTAATATTTCGTCGTTTAGTTGTAACTAAATAAGATAATAATTATTTTATACCTTTTAGTGTATTTTATTTGTTGCATTTAATTTTTTTGAAGTCGGTTTTATTTTTTTCTTAAAAATTATTTTTATTTTCTCTTTTTAGTGATGTTATTAATAGTAATCCTATCATCAGAACTTGACCAAATTAATACTTGCTAAGATACCCCCTTCCAATAAAAAAAGAATCATCGAAATCGGCTCATAAACAAAGAAGTTAGTCCTGAACAAACCTAACAAAAAAAGGTCTAATACCTATGAAAAAATAATGGGACCAATCGGAAGGTAGACTAGATCCAATGCAAAGAAAAATTTTCAAAATCGGTACACAATTGGCGGAGATATGAGGTAACATAGGCACAAAAAAAAAAAAAAATTCAGTCGAATAGAGAACCTCCTCCTTTTTTTGAAGTCGGTTAATAAAGGGAAAACATTTACAATAAATAATATTTTATTGGAAGTAGTCTCTTATTTAATTCTGCACTGTCTTCATCCAATTCTGAGATATTAAGTCCGTTTCCAAAGAAAAATATATTTTAAGTATAAAATTCAAAAAAAAATTCTCTTTCGATATATTATGAGGGTTTATATGAAAGTTTGAGATTAGAGAATGAAAAAATATTAACATATAGGTATGTTTTATTTTGTTCCCTTTTGGTAGACAAAAACTTAAGATAGGATTGACTCTCCCTCCTTAATTTCAAAACTACACAAATTAAAATTTTAGAAAAAATATCGTTAAAAGAAATCTATGGAAGAAAGTTACTTTAGTTTGAGTTTTCACTTCATTTTTAAGTTAAATACATAGTACCTGGAGGCACCGAGCGATGCTCGGTAACCCCTGACCCCCACACCACTCTCCCGAAACCATACACCTCGCCCCCAACACTGCACCCCCACTCCACCCCCAACCGGCCACTCCCATCCCCGGACCCCCCACAACTGCACCCCACCTCCTGCACCCCCCACATCCATCCCCACCCCGACCCAGTTTTTGCATTTCTATCTTTCTAATGGTCCACATATTATGTGTATATTTGTTTACTCGTACACCAATTTGCCCACATTCGTTCATATTGATAAACATTATAAAAAATACATAAGAAAATAATAATAAAAAAAATAATCGTATAGGATCTGAAATAAAAACATAAAATTAAAAAATGTGTGCGTCTCGGGACGTGCGACAGAAGTGATAACTTTCACCAACCAAGTATTTTTTTAGGAAGACAATTGCAAGGATAATTGCCCGGAGAAAAGAGAATTGAATATTTAATTTTAATTAGAAGAGTGGGGGGGGGGGCAAAGGAATAATTATTAATATATTTAATGTTTTTGGATTTAAAATTAATTGTTGTCTTTCTTTCAGCTTAATTCAATTATACATATTTCAAATTTGCCGCGCCGCAATATATCAAATAAATTATATTTATTAAATACATAGCTATATATAATATATTCAATTATTTCCACACTTATAATAAAGTCTAATTCAAAAATATTCATTTTAGTAAAAGTAAAAAGCAAGAATTTTTAAAATAGTTCATTGGTCTAATGCTAGAATGTCGGCCTCATATGCAAGAGGTCCCAGGTTCTAATACGACTTCCGCCGAATCAATTTTTTTATTGAGATTTTCATTTATCAATAATTACTTTAATTAAGAAAAAATCAATTAAGATGAATTTTGATGAGGTCCAGACCTAGCCAGATCGTTTTTTCATCCTCAAAACTTGTTAATAGATTTTGTTTCATCAAAATCGGTAGGGCCATTTTCAAAATAGAACCAAGATACAAATATATAAATAAATATACAATTTTTGCTCGTTTAATAAGAGTAGATAGGTATAGTATATTTTTTATACTCAGGCTAGATTCGCATACGAAACGCTAAGCACTCACTCTGCACTTGATCAGTTTTGATTAACAAGTCAAGAAACATTATTATATTTTTATAAAACTAAAAAATAAATCATTTCCTATTAGTGTATTTGAGAAATTACATGCCTTTGTGGTGTATATCCTTGTCGGAGCATTTCCGGTGTGACACCAGGAAGAGGCCGATGAGGGAATGGCTCAAGAAGCGGATAAAGATTTCGCCACGATTGTGCCCACATATTACCTATAAAATATTAAATAAGCGGACTTATTCAAGCTTGAAATTATAATTTGCATAAATGCTTAATCAGTCGAGGGAGACAAGAGCCGGATGCATTGTGTGTGTGTGTGTGTGTGTGTGTGTGTGTTGTAATGGATGAGAGAGTTAGTAAGTTCTCTTCCTGGTGTTTTTCTTACGCCACTGATCTATATTCAAAAGCCGTGAATAAATCAACCCACCTAATAAATGGGCAGGAATCGGACCATCTGAACGGATTCGATCGGAGCCGTAACGTTCAACAAGACGACGACGTACATGGGCATGCAGTTGGCGATATAGGGGCAAGAGATCATGCCAGACAGAATCCAGCTGGTCCTCGAGATCGCTCTCCTCGTAGGCAGACCGCTCTTGTTCACCAGTGTCTTTGAAACCTAACAAACCAAACAAAAGAAAATAGTGACAACACAGCATATGATTTTCAAATGCACTTGCCTATACTTCTATATTTTTATAAATATAAACTTATATTCCTGAGAAAAAAATGTTGGTGAGAATTTCTCATATCTTAAAGTTTCTTACGAGCTCGAAAAGGAGGTTTCTTTTTAACCGACTTCAAAAAAAATATATGTTATTCGATTTCTTCGCCAATTGTGAACCGATTTTGATGACTTTTTGCATTGGGTTCAATATAGTTTCCGATTGGTCCCTTTTTTCATTGTTATTGGACCTTTTTTGTTATGTTTGTACAGGCATAACTTCTTTGTTCATGAACCGATTTTAATGATTCTTTCTGCGTTTGGATCAGTATAGCTCCAAGATACCTAACTATTTATTTATTTTATGTATGTTTAGCGAGAACTTTTTGCCACGTGGACCGATTTCGATGATTCTTTTTTTATTGGAAAGGGGATACCTTAGGGGTGGTGCCATATTAATTTGGTCAAGTTCTGATGATATGGTCAATGACGAAATAACGTAAATCTCCAATTCTTAAGAGCAAATAATCGAAATTCATTTAAACCTGCAAACGTTTCGAGAGTATTTCTATATTTATGAATTGAATTTTATTATCATTTTCTGATTCATTCGCCCGACGCTTTCTCTTACTAGATCCATAGAAAATATTATATTAAGTCACTATTAATAACATCACTAGAAAGAGAAAAATAAAAATAAAGTTTATAAAAAAAAACCGGCTTCAAAAAAATTAAATGCGACAAGTAAAATAATGAGAACTCAAAAATCAAATAAAATGCACTAAAAGGTATGAACTAATTATCTAATTTAGTTAAAACTGAACGACGAAATATTTACATGAAATAACTTTTTGAAGTTGGTGCTAAACAAACTATATAAGCGAGCTTACCCGCCAAACGTACTAAGTAAGATCCATCGAGTGCGATTCATAAAATGTATATGTTTGGCACCGACTTCAAAAGGTGATTTCATGTAAATATCTCGTTGTTTAGTTGTAACTAAATTAGATAATTATTTTATACTTTTTAGTGCATTTTATTTTATTTTTGAGTTCTCATTATTTTATTTGTTGGATTTAATTTTTTTGAAGTCGGTTTTTTTTATCAAGAACTTTTTTGTTTGTGATTCTCTCAACTGAAATAATTTAAAAATTTCGCTTTAAAAAGTTATTTATGCTCTCATGATAACAGTGTTATCACATCTAATTTCTAATAAATATCTTTAAGAGAAATTAATCAATAGTAGTAATAATAAGATTGGTATGTTACCATGTATGTCACTGACCATTTTGTTGAGCTGCCTGGTTGGAAAGTTGTACGTAACGTTCGTATTTATGACGCAATGGCGGTCCGACAGCGTCTCGCCATGATTTCCACAGATGCAGTTGTTCATCGTAATCACGGGATTGGCCCAAAATTCGTGTTAAATCTATAGAAGAATTTAAAAAAATTCAATTAAATGTTAATTGTGTGTTTATGTATGTTGCTTTTTGTTTTATACCTGGCTCCAGGGAGAGATCGCAATAAGATGAGAGCCGAGTGTTATAGGGGCAAATTCGTGCCTTGCTGTAATGGTCCTTCATCTCAGCGATTATCGTCAGAAGCTAAAGAAACAACAAGATTACAATAAATAATAATACTGCTCAACAAAAAAAAACAATACTTTTTCATGTGGATTTCATATTATATATTCACTTTGTCTAAATCAGATGTCCCCAAAATAGTCCTCTGCTCTAAAGGTCAAGTATTGTAATCATGCATGAAAAAAGTGTTGTTTTTTTTCGTCTTTTTTCGAAATATCTCAAAAACGGTTGAAACTATTTTGATTAAAAAAATTGGACGAAATTATGGCAGTTCGCTCTACAAAAAAGTCCTAATAAGTGAAGATCGAAAAAATTATATTTTTCGAGATAATGCCTGTTAGTATGTTAGTTAGTGAGTTAACAGATTTTTGTGGACGAGCTAGCTCAAAAACAAGTTGGAATATCACAACCAATTGTTACATGTAGTTTTGGGGCATTGAGATTAAGAGCTGATTAGATTTTGGTGCATATCGAGCCAAAATTAAGGTGGGGGGGGGGGGTTAAAAATTTAATTTATAATATTTTAAAACTAAAAAAACAAGAAAAATGAAATCTATATATATAAAATTAAGGTTTTGTCTGTACATTGGTCCAAATCACGCCAAATTTTGGTTGCACACGTTTGAAGCAAAGTTATGAACGAAAACACCCTCAACAAAATTCCTGTCTGTATGTCTGTCTGTCTGTCTGTTTCAGTGGTTTCCGCGAAAAGTTGCTCACGATTCACGTCAAAACGGCTGAAGGGATTATTATGAAATTTCATATTTGTATCAGAGGTCTTCTAACTTACGTTTTTAGCTATATAACGTTTTGATATTTTGACCCCAAAAGGGGGTTTGGGGGGGGGTACACGAATGAAAATTATCAAATAACTCTTAAACTATTAACTCTACGGGAAATTTTATAATGAGCAAAGTTGTAGGGGATGTGATTTCTGACAACTTTTGTTTAAAAAAATTTCCCCCATACATAATCTGTAGGCCTCTAGAGAGCTAGAAATGCAAAAACTAACCACCCAAAATGGGGGGGGGGTCAAAAAATGAAAATTCTTGCTCTTTGACCAAACTCAACCAAATTTTGTATACATAATCTGTGGGCCTCTAGAGAGCTAGAAATGCAAAAACTAACCACCCAAAATGGGGGGTCAAAAATGAAAATTCTTGCCCTTGGACCAAACTCAACCAAATTTTATATACATAATCTGTGGGCCTCTAGAGAGCTAGAAATGCAAAAACTAACCACCTAAAATTGGGGAGGCGTCCCCAAAATGAGGGGGAGTCAAAAAATGAAAATTCTTGCTCTTTGACCAAACTCAACCAAATTTTGTATACATAATCTGTGGTCCTCTAGAGAGCTAGAAATGCAAAAACTAACCACCCAAAATGGGGGGGTCAAAAAATGAAAATTCTTGTCCTTGGAGCAAACTCAACCAAATTTTGTATACATAATCTGTGGCACTCTAGAGAGCTAGAAATGCAAAAACTAAACACCTAAAATTGGGGGGGTCAAAAAATGAAAATTCTTGCTCTTGGACCAAACTCAATCAAATTTTGTTTACATAATCTGTGGGTCACTAGAAGGCTAGAAATGCAAAAACTGGGTGCGGGGGTAGAGTGGGGGTGGGTTAGGGCATGGGATGCAGGAGATGGAATGGCTGTGGAGTGAGGGAGTATGGCGGAGTAGGGGGTGCAAGGTTGGTGGATGGGGGGTTCAGGTGATGGTCCAGTGGCGTAGTGGGGTGGTACGGGGTGGGGGTCCGAGGTGGGGGGTGCAGGTTAGAGTGTTGAAGTGGTGGTGTGGGGCGGGGGTTGGGGTACTGGGTGGGTTTCGTGAAGTGTGGTGGGTTGGAGTGGGGGTTAGGTTGGGGTTCGTGGGTTGGGGGCCCGAGGTGGGTGGGGCGAGGGTTGGGGGTGGTGGTGTGGTGTGTGTGTGGGGGGGGGGTTCTGGGGAGTGTGGTGGGTTGGAGTGGGGGTGAGGTTTGGGTTCTGTGGTGTGGGGCGGGGTTGGGCATCGGGTTCATGGTGGCGGGGGTAGGGGTGCTGGATGGGTCGGGGTGAGTGTAATGTGAGGGTGGGATTCGTGGGTTGGGGGTTCAGGGGGCGTGCCCCCCGGCTAGTAGAGAGGGCCGCCGAAGGCGGGCC
The DNA here is from genome assembly GCA_024734495.1 of Forficula auricularia. Classification (NCBI taxonomy): domain Eukaryota; kingdom Metazoa; phylum Arthropoda; class Insecta; order Dermaptera; family Forficulidae; genus Forficula; species Forficula auricularia. The sequence goes on from JALMQS010000150.1 coordinate 7,374,137, forward strand.
TTGCAGCTAGTATACTATAAAATGAACCTATAATAAACAAAATACCTTTTATCTGGGTCCAAAAATTTTGATAGGCGATCCTACATTAACTGACACTCTCGAATCCCTAGCCCATCGTAGATCTGTCTCCGCCCTTTCCCTTTTTTATAGATATTACCATGGCTTTTGTTCTGACGAAATAAAAATCGATAATCCCACCAAAGGCTTCATTTGCGCGAAATACACGATTTTCTAAAATTCAACACCCCTACGCGCTTAAACTAGATACTAATCGAACAAACGCATTCGCTAATTCATTTATCCCTATGACATCTAGAGACTGGAACTCTCTTCCCCCGACCGTCTTTCCAGCAACTTATAACCCTAAATCTTTCAAGACCTGCATCCACAGATACCTTCGGCTGCTACCCAATCCCTAAATCTCCCCTTATCTTTCACGTTACAAGGGTCCACCACGGACTACAGAGGATGTACCTTCTTGGTGCAACTTCTTCTTGTATCAATATCATTATAAAAAAAGAGGGGGGGGGTCAAAAAATAAAAATCTAGGCCATTTGAGCGAACACAGCCAAATTTTGAATACATAATCAGTGGGCCCCAGAAGTCTAAAAATGCAAAAACTAACCGCCCGAAATGGAGGCGGGGTGGCAAAAAATGGAAATCTATGCCCTTGAACCAAATTCAACCAAATTCTGTATACATAATCAGTGGGCCCCTAGAAGTCTAAAAATGCAAAAATTAACCGCCCGAAATGGGGGGGGGGTGTATGGACAAAAAATGAAAATCTAGGTTCTTGTACCAAACTCAACCAAATTTTGTATACATAATCAGTGGGCCCCTAGAAGTCTAAAAATGCAAAAACTACCCCCTCCCCTACATGATTATAAATTTTATTAAATATACGAGAGGGGCCAGGATGTATGGTAAAGTCAAGTGGATGGCCATATCAGAACCTGCCAATTTATTTTTTGTTAATCTCAGAGATCATTATAGTCCATTTAGTTCAGAGGTATTTAGTTTAATTTGGATCTCGTTGTGCATAATTTGACAAATAATTTATTTAAGATAATAATAATATATTTTTAAAAAACTACCGTTTATAGCAATCAATATAAATTCAAAATCCCTCAATTAAAGTCCACAAAAAATGTAAGCCACACAAATATACCTAATATTTTTAAAGATATTAATTTTTATTTCAAAATATCTGTGAAAATAACAAAATGGAAATAAATTTATGAATACTATAAACTAGCTTAGTGTATAGTGCTTACCTCATTGTATAAGTGTTCCGGAAGTGCAGACCTACTGTTAGCGACAAGTAGTCTGAGTTGTCTACGTGCTAAAGGATCCGGTAATCGACCCCAAGCGAAACTGGAGGCACGTCGCCATGAAAGCCGTTCCAATTTGGCACCAAGCATTTGTTCATCTATCTAAAAACAACAGATTGGTTCACTGGTTGTTGGTCCGACATTCTAGAAAAAATGTATTATAAAATTTTTATTAATTTACTAATTATTTTTTTACTTTACCATACAAGGTATGGTCAAGTATTGTAATCGTTCATGAAAAAATTGTTTTTTTTTCCTTCTTTTTTTCGAAATATCTCAAAAAACGGCTGAAACTATTTCGATTAAAAAAAATTGAGCGAATCCATGGCATTTCGCTCTACAAAAAAGCCTTAATAAGTGAACATCGAAAAAATTATATTTTTCGAGATAATAATTGTTTTGTCAAAATGTCTGTTAGTCTGTCTGGTTGTTTGATTGTCTGTCCGTTAGTCTGTGCGTTACCAAATTTTTGTGGACGAGCTAGCTCAAAAACTAGTTTGAATATCCAAACCAAATTTCACACGTAGTTTTGGTCCATTGAGATTAAGAGCTGATTATATTTTGGTGCATATCGATCCAAAATTAAGGGGGGTGGAGGGGGGTTAAAAATTAAAAATCTAGGCCATTTGAGTAAACTCAACCAAATTTTGTATACATAATCAGTGGGACCCCAGAAGTCTAAAAATGCAAAAACTAACCGCCCAAAATGGGGGGAGGGGTAGGGTCAAAAAATGAAAATCTTGGCTCATTTACCAAACTCAACCAAATTTTGTATACATAATCAGAGGGACCCCCAGAAGTATAAAAATGCAAAAACTAACCCCTCACATGATTATAAATAATTTTAGGGGCCAGATCGTATGGTAAAGTCAAGTCTATGGCCACATCAGAACACGTCAGCTTATTTTATCCATTAAAAAAAAAATCAACAAAGTTGATTTTTGATGATTTTTCAAATGGGCATAAAAAATATTAAGCAAAATATCGTAATTTTGGCAGTATAATTGACCTGCAAAAAAGGAGGAGGCTCTCAATGCAGGCCGCAACGTTCAACCGATTGCAATAAAATTTGTCACATAATTTAGTCTTGATGTAAACAAGAACTGATTAGTTTTTGGTAACTTCAGCCCCAAGGGGGTGGAAATGGTGGGGGATTGAAATTTTAAAAGATTAATAACAACGTTATTATGAATGATACCAGTTTGGTTGCAAATGGATAATATTCTACTAATTAACCTCTAGAACTTGTGTCTGAAAAGTTTTTGATGGGAGTAGTCTAAAGGGGGTCAGAGCCCATTCGAAATCTACCTCCTTCCTATGGCCTGCCACAAGAATTTTTTAATTATCCTTATTAAAAAATATCAGATATATTTATTGCATCGTATAAAGCCAACATAAGATTATAATTTATCAATGTGATAAGAAAATTTCATGAATTTGTTATCCTACTTTTTTACAAGCCAGAGATCCGTCGTCGGGGTTTTATTTCGAAATTCCAAATGAAATTTTTTAAAATCTCAAGTTTCTATACCTACTTCCCACCCTGCTTCGCCCAGTATCTCTAGGCTAGGCTCTTCTCAATGGTTTTAATGTGAGTTTTCTTAAAGTATGTGTGACTATACTAGCGAATCACAAAAAAACAGTAAATAAAAATAAAATAAAGTTAAACTTTGGCATGGCTAGCGAGTTCCCAACAATGTTTTAGTTTAAAAAATACACTAAAAGTTTTAAAATAATTATCTAATTTAGTTACAACTAAACGATTATACACTATTATATCCTTCTAAATTCCTGCCCATTCTATATTATATTTCCATTATTGTCCAACCAGGATTCCGCTTCAGTATTTTGTCCATTTTTTGATTGAGATTGAAGGCAATAGGACCAGGTGCTTTTTTGATATTTTTTGAAATCTCTGGAATATTTTTATGGACTCTAGCAAAGGGAGATTTCTTGCTTCTAGTTCTGTTATGGTTACATGTAGATTGTTAAAATTACACTTTATATATGCTAAATCAGCCTCAAGATTCTTAAAAGATAAAGCTATAGTTTATAGTTTAGTGAGAATCCCCAAAATAATGTTTATCGAGCCCCTAGATGTCCTAGTCGTCATCTAACTTACACAGACACCCAAAAATACGAAACTGTCACCCCTAGCGGCTCGACAAATAATTTTTTCGGAATATTTTTTTAATAATTCAAAATAAGCTGACGTGTTCTGATGTGGCCATCCACTTGACTTTACCATAGGCCCTAGCCCCTCACTTATATTTAATATTTAATAAAATTATTTATAATCATGTAGGGGAGGGGGTTAGTTTTTGCATTTTAAGACTACTAGGGGCCCACTGATTATGTATACAAAATTTGGTTGAGTTTGGTAAATGGCCAAGATTATTATTTTTTGACCATACACCCCCTTCTTCTCCCATTTTGGACGGTTAGTTTTTGCATTTTTAGACTTCCCACTGATTATGTATACAAAATTTGGTTGAGTTTCCTCCAATGGCCTAGATTTTTTATTTTTAACTCCCCCTCCACCCTCCTTAATGTTGAGTCGATATGCACCAAAATCTAATCAGCTCTTAATCCTATAATTAAATTCACCCGAAAAAATTTCTTGTTAGTGGAGGCCTCCACCTGCGTGGCCCAATAAACGAAAAAACGAAAAATCAATGGACCAAAACTACGTGTGAAATTTGGTTTCGATATTCACACTAGTTTTTGGAGCTAGCTTCGTCCACAAAAATTTGGTAACGCAAAGATCAGACAGACTAACAGACATTTTGACAAAACAATTATTATCTCGAAAAATATAATTTTTTTGATGTTCACTTATTACGAGAGCAAAATGCCATGGTTTCGCTCAATTTTTTGAATCAAAATAGTTTCAGACGTTTTTTAGATATTTCGAAAAAACCAAGGAAAAAACCACTTTTTTTCATGCACGATTACAATACTTAACCATACACTGTATGGAAAAGTAAAAACTCTTAAATTTAGAAAATGTATAAATCGTAAAAAATGGAAATTGCAATTTTAGTTAAAATAGGCAGTAAAAAAGGCATTTATAAATTAAAAAAGTCACTATCACCCAGAACAGGGCAAAACATGCATTATAGGCACTAACAAATACCTTTTATTTTATTCAGAATTTCATGAAACGCATAGATATCATATTGGCCTAAATTTTAAGCAATAAATAAAAAAAAGACAAATAGGGCGAAATCCGAGCCCTAGTGATAACTTTGAGTCTATGCCATTCATAAAAATAATTTTATAGTAATTCCTCTCTCTGTCTCTTTTTTTCTTTCCATTTTTTTAAAGTCCTAGTCGCCTAAACAGACAAACAGACAAACAGTTGCCGGGTCAGTGACTGTTCTGGCTTCAACCCCGCTACTTGCTAAGTTGATCGTTATCTGTACCATACGACGTTTATTAGCGTCGGTGATGTTGGTCGCGAAGTTCCACTGCGCTGACGTGACACGAAAGCACATGTCACTCGCCTCGCGGTCATATTCCCGGAGAAACTGGAGCGCCTCGCCGAGGTTACTATTGCCACCCTGGAAAATCAGAAAAACAACATAATCAATATTATTAACATATCAGAAGAGGTTAATTTGAGGAAAAAGTGAAAACTTTTTCCGACACTCAGCAAGCCTTTCGTATATTTTACTGAATTAGAAATTTTTTTATCATTGATGGTTTAGATCAGGGGTGTCCAACCTTTTTGGATTACACGAGCCGCATTTGAAGAAAAAAATTGTCCCGGCCGCGGATTAAACATTGTAATTCTATTGATATTTGTTATTCCAAAAATGTAATTTTTAATGTAGAAATTTATTATTTTTTTAGCTCATAGTGAGATTCTAATTTTACTTTTCGTAAATTTTATACTTGAAAATAGCTTCTCGTATATGTAAATACATTTATACATATTTACAAAAAGTGATATCACGTATTAGTATTTGTTTATATTTTTGCCTGGCTAGATAATTAATATAAAATTCTAATAAAGAGACAATATTCAATTTTTTCTTTTAGATCGGTATCTAATTGTAGTTCTAGATTCTAGAACATTCAATCAGAAAGTTTGCAAGTAGAAAATTTATTTCTAATGAAAATGGAGTTGAAAATAGACCAAAATGATGATTATTTTTTCGGAAATCTTGAAATCTAGTTCCAGATTCAAAATTTAAAATTAGCACTTTTATTTTTCGAAAACTTAACAGTAGATTTTCAATTTCTTATTTTAGAGAAAATAAGCTGACGCGTTCTGATGTGGCCATCCACTTTACTTTTACCATACAACCTGGCCCCTCATTTATATTTAATATTTAATAAAATTATTTATAATCATGTAGGGGAAGGGGGTTAGTTTTTCCATTTTTAGACTCCAGGGGGCCCACTGATTATGTATATATTTTGACAAAACAATTATTATCTCAAAAAATATAATTTTTACAATGTTCACTAATTAGAGCTTTTTTGTAGAACGTAATGCCATGGTTTTGCTCAATTTTTTTAATCAAAATAGTTTCAGCCGTTTTTGAGATATTTTGAAAAAAGAAGGAAAAACACTTTTTTCATGCACGATTATAATACTTGATGGGGAGGTCCGATGCTTCAAAAAGTATTCGTGTTAAATCAGCAAAGCCAGATATAATTCTTAAACCACAAATTGTCTTATAATACTTGATCATACCCTGTATGGTAAAGTAAAAAATTATCAGGCCAAATTGTTGTGTTTTCCAATACCCTTATACATATAAATCTCAATGTTTTAAGTAATTTTATGACTTTTTTGAAAAAGAGAATAAATATATCTTTACATATAAATCTCAATGTTTTAAGAAATTTTATGATTTTATGTTGGACCACACTCATTGCAGTTCTGGGTCGCATGCGGCCCGCGGGCCACGGGTTGGACAGCTCTGGTTTAAATTTTAGAAAGAATGAATTAATAAAAAATGTTATTATCGGGCCAGGGCTTATTAGGCCCATTAGCCCTTTTCGAATTTTATAATTATGTGTAATTGTGTACACATATAAAGACAAAAAAATTAGAAAAAAAGAATGAAAATAATAATAACAATACATCAGAGTGCAAATAAAGAAAACAATAATAATAATATACAATATATTGAGGTATGCTATATAGCGAGGGGTAAACCGCGACATAATATCGTGTACACTCTACTTCCACTTTCATTTCCAAGTAGAAGACAATAGATGAAGAGGCATTATGTAATGAATTCCAAAATAATTCCACATAATTCCAAAGACGTTGTACACCTAATTCCGATCGCGGTTCAACCCTCGGTATATAGTGAAAATAAAGATAGGGAGAGGCGGCATGAAAGGGACATTTTTGCTATGGAGGCTCTAGCAATTAAATAATATAACATTTTAAAGATTGGATTAAAAACTTCAATTTATTGGCTATCGAAATATATTAGTCGGTATCCCTGGAGGCAGGGAGGGAGCCGAAGCCTGCCTACCTGGCGGCGTATATCCAAACCCCTATACAGTACAGAGCGCGCCGTCCCCGCGATGCTTTGAATTACAAGGGGTTTTACGAGGGGTGAATCTCGATTGGAATTAGGTGTACACGTCTTTGGAATTCATTAGATAATGCCCCTTTATCTATTGTTTTCTATTAAAATGAAAGTTTTTGCCGAGAGTAGCAGAATTTTTATATATTGAAGGAGACAATAAAATAGTGTGTCTTCTGCTGGAATTATAAATTTTATTTATTTATAAAGAGACTATAGTTTCGAGGACTTTCCCTCTTCATCAGTCTATTACACTGGATTCACAGGTTCATAAATTAATTCCTGTGAATCCATTGTAATAGACTGATGAAGAGGCAAAGCCCTCGAAACTATAGTCTCTTTATAAATAAATAAAATTTATAATTCCAGCAGAAGACACACTCTTTATTGTCTCCTTCAATATTGTTTTCTACTTGAAAATGAAAGTGGAAGTGGTAGTAGGTGTACACGATATTAGGTTGCGGTTCACCCCTCGGGGTTTTATTTATGGTTACGCTGCGTCGCCTCGGAGAAATCCCAGTGTGACACAGAACACACAAAGTTGTTTTACACGTTTTAAGACATGGATTTGCAATTATTAAATATCTAATAATTCTTTGCACTTTGCTGATATTTGAAAGTGGTAAAGTCCATTTTACCTCGTATATTGAGATATTTAAGGATTCGCGTTTGAAGCAATTTAAAAACATTGGCAAACATTAATCAAGTCAGGTGATGTTTTTAACACTATAAACCTGTTAAATTTTTATATCCAATTTATAAAATTGTTAAAGAAATTAAACGCTTTGTTTAACTACAAATGGACTAATACCATTTTCAATAAAATAACAAAGTATAAAGGTTCAAAAGACAGCAGCAAATGATTTGGTAGGGTGTGCATTTGCATGCCCTAATATAAATATATTTAAACAATTTAAGATGGAACCAGAAAAACTCCATATACTCAGCAGAGGCATATGATATGCCCTGTTGAAATGTTTAGAATATATTAAAAATAACAACATAAAATTCAATTTAATATGTACTGATTCGAAAAGTCTTACAGATGCTTTAATCAACAAAGATATTTTAAGATCAAATTATAATATATTAAAAATTTGTAATTTATTATATGACTTATTTATTAATAATAATACTGTAGACATTGTCTGGATTCCCGCACACCAGGGAATCATAGGCAACACAATCGCTGACTATGAGGCCAAGCAAGCCAGTAAACTCCCTACAGCATCAAATGAAAAAATTATATGGTCTGACTTCCTGGTAGTCCAAAAATGTAAATCATTGAAATTATGGCAAGAAACGTGGGAAAAGGATACCAAAGGTCGACATTTATATAAGATTAAACCTACGGTGTCCCTATTACCATGGTTTAAAACAGTTAACATTCCACGCAAAGCTATTACATCAATTTCAAGAATGAGGACTGGACACTCATCACTGAAGTTACATCTGCATCGAATTGGAGTGGTGGAGTCCCCATTGTGTAGGTGTGAACTTACCAGTGAGGGGCTCAATCATGTGCTGCTTGAATGTGAGCTAAACAAAAAGTGGACACAATTGCTATACTGTGAAATCAACGAAAGTGTAAAATTCCCAATAAATAGTGATTATCTTTTGTCCTTGTGTGAGTGCAGTGAAAAAGTTGTGATGGCTCTTCAGAGATTTGTACTAAGGGCTAGTGTAAATATTTAAAATTATAAAATAATACAAAGAATGTGATTGGCTAAATGGTTCTGACCAAAAGCCAGGAAGGGGGAAAAAACCTTCTCCCTTAAAAAAAAAAAAAAAAAACAAAGTATAAAAAATGTTAGTAAAGATAACTTTACATTTATATTTTCATAGAAATTGGCTTTTCAGAAATGGGTTTTTTTAATGTAAAAAATAATAATTGCGCTTGTGAAAGAAAACTAAACAAAATAAGTAAAATCATTTTCTTGTTTTTTACGTTGTTTTTAAGGTTTTTTTGTTGTAAACACTTTAAAAGAGTACACACTGAAGTCGTAATAATCAATTATAATTGCGATTAGAATGTTGTTTAAGTTTGATTAATTTCAAATGAACTTATTTCACTTTAAAAAAAAATTCAAACATGTGCGGTCGGGGGACCCCATCAGGAACGAGGTTCCTTACGATATTTTAAAAATATTAGAGTTAATAAAATACGGCCAAATTTTATCCCCCTTAAAAAATCACACTCCATATACTGGCTATTATTGATAATTTTATAACTCGATTTTTTATTGAATATATTAAATATTGAAAATCAAAATGTGTATAAAATTACTATCTATAGTTTTTAAAGTTGAGAATTATTTTAATAACGCTATATGAGATTAATATTATTTAAAAGTTTTACATTATCTAATTAAAATAAATCAAAAACTACTTTATGATTAAAATGACAATTTTTTTTAAAGTTTTTTTTTATTCAGGATTTTGAATTTAAATATTTTTTATTATCGGTTTGGCTATTGAGTCAGGTTGCCTGGAGTGGGCATTTCCGTTACGTGACGATTTCTGCCAGTTAGCTAAGCTCCGTAAAGGAACTTCGTTCTAAAAAAAATTGTGTGATATAAATATAAAACGAGTGTATCTATATTTCATTAAAATAACCATTAATTCATTATTTTTTCAAAAATGGACTTATACCACAAAAAAAAACTGCTCAAATATAGGTATTTTTACAACAAAAGAAGTAGGTACATGCTTACACATAATATACGAGATATTTATAAAGAGAAACAAAGAGGTTGTCCTCTGGTTGGTATCAAGCAGAGGACAACCTCTTTGTTTCTCTTTATGAATCAACACCTCTGCTACTTTCTGCAAAATAAACACTTTTCAATTAATACGAGATATTATTTATTAAACAAAAACAAAAGAAAAACAGAATATGATTTAGTGCAATTTGGCATTTGGTAGGATAAGCGAAAGGTTATTTCCCAGGGTGTACTTCTGTTTTAATTTTGCGTTCTTAGAAGTTCTGCCAGCTTGAATTCTCCCAGATCTAGGTAATTCTTTGTTTTTACGACGTGAAATTGACGTCGACTGGACTCTAATTTTTCTGGATTTTCTTCCACATATGCGACTTTTAGCTTCTAAAAAATTTAAAATTTGATAAGGGGTTTTTAGTTGTTTCATTAGTGCATTAAATTTTATAACTGATAACGTAGCTTTATCGACTGTACTTGTTATGCGATCAAATTCGGAGCGCATTTGCTTATAATTTCTTTTCTAAAACAATTATACTCAATCATACATACATTATTCCAATGGTTATTCCATTTTCCATAAAACTAAATTTTCTACAAGATATAACAGCGTCAAAATTTCAAAAAATTCCGGGTTGCTCTGTATCACACTGGCTTTTGTCCGACGAGACGCAGCGTCATGGCATTTTTAAGAAATTTTCACTGGGTGGCACTGGAAAGATACTTCTACTAGAAGCATTTTTCATAAATTCATTTACATATAATATCCTAAATATGATAGAGTTATCAAATAGAAATGAGCTCTTACAGAATAGTCAACGTTAACAGAAAAAAAGAAAAAATCGCTGTATTAAATTAATTGAAATTGTTGGATGCGTTCAAAAAATAGTTTTCATATGGGAAGAGTGGTCCCAAATGGGTTAAGCTACTGCATATTACTTCCTATAAACACAACTTATTTTTCAGCTAAATACATCCAGAAGATCATATATGAAACAAAATTAAAATTAGAACAATTATACATATCTACATTATTCCAATGGTTATTCCATTTTCTATAAAACTAAATTTTCTATAAAATGTAACAGCGTCAAAACTTCAAAGAATTAAAGGTTACTCTGTATCAGACTGAGATTTGTCCGACGCAACGCAGCGTAACCATACATACAAAACCCCAAGTTATTCAGAGCATCGTGCGGACCGCACTCTCTGTTCTGTACACGGGTTTGGAAATACGCTACTGGGCGAGTTAGTATTAACACTCTCCAGGTCAAATCAAGACACTCTATAAACCTCTCCATTTCAGATTTTCATGAAATTTGGCACAGGTGTACTATTCATATAAAACTTGGAAAATACCAAATTTCATCGAGATATGTCATTGTCAGTCCACTCATTTTTGAATTGCAGATATCTAAATTTTTCGGAAATTTGCCCAAAATCCACTAATTTTTTCTTCTGAATTTTTTCCCTAATTTAGCTAGAGAGCTGGAAGAGGTGTCATATTACAGCATTTTTCATGAGATTTCCTGTGGTATACAACATACTACGCTAATTCGGAATTTTTTTGTCAAAATCAAAATCAAAATTTTGATTTTAATTTATTTCAAAAAGTACTTATTTAAATTTTTTTTTCAAATTAATTCCATGAATAGTTAGTCTTGTTGTAAATCATCTGGGATGATGATGGCTTGTATTACTAAATAAGCTGACGTGTTCTGATGTAGCCATCCACTTGACTTTACCATACAACCCTGGCCCCTCACTTATATTTGATATTTAATAAAATTATTTATAATCATGAAGGTGAGGGGGGTTAGTTTTTCCATTTTTAGACTCCTGGGGGCCCACTGATTATGTATACAAAATTTGGTTGAGTTCTGTACAAGAGCCTAAATTTTCATTTTTTGACCATACACCCCCACCCCTCTCATTTTGGGCGGTTAGTTTTTGCATTTTTAAACTTCTGGAGTCCCACTGATTATGTATACAAAATTTGGTTGAGTTTGATACAAGGGCCTAGATTTTCATTTTTTGACCCTACACCCTCTTCCCCATTTCGAGCGGTTAATTTTTGCATTTTTAGACTTCTGGGGGCCCACTGATTATGTATACAAAATTTGGTTGAGTTTGCTCAAATGGCCTAGATTTCTAATTTTTGACCCCTCCTCCAATTTTGGGTCGATATGCACCAAAATCTAATCAGCTCTTAATCTCAATGGACCAAAACTACGTGTGAAATTTGGTTTCGATATTCACACTAGTTTTTGAACTAGCTCTTCCACACAAATTTGGTAACGCACAGACTAACAACCAGACAACCAGACAGACTAACTAACTAACAGACATTTTGACAAAACAATTATTATCTCGAAAAATATAATTTTTTAGATGTTCACTTATTATAGCTTTTTGTAGAGCGAAATGCCATGATTTCGTTCAATTTTTTTAATCAAAATAGTTTCAGCTGTTTTTGAGATATTTCGATAAAAAGAATGAAAAAAAAACACTTTTTTCATGCACGATTACAATACTAGACTATACCCTGTATGGTAAAGTAAAAAATTTAAAACTAATGCTTGATCTTTCATTTATACCCGGATTTAGCTGAATAACACAAGAATGCTAATTTTTACGCTTCCGTGATAATAAATATGAACATTAACCTGAAGAAAGAGTACAACAATTATAGTTTTTAAGGAATTTGGTGTTGGTATGAGCCTAAAACAATTAAAGAACGGGTGACAGCAAATTCTATTAAATTTAAGGCGATGTTATAATATAGACATAAATGAACAATGTATATTTAAGTTTATTATAATTTACCTATCAGGACGTCTCTGGGGTAAATAAGTTTTCACTTTTTTTGTTATTTATTAAATGTGCGGGTAGGCGATTCTTTCATTAGAATCGAGGAAAATGACCACGGATAGAATGATCTTTCTTCCTTTAGAGCTAAAACTTTGTAAAGAAGCCAAATAGTCCGACTTATTTCAGATTAGTAGAGATTAATTTCTTAATTTCTATTATTCTAGCAACTGCCTATGGACTCTAGCTAAGAAAATAATTATAATATAATAATTATTAAATCGAAATGAATATCAGATTTAGATAGGTATCATTTAAAATGATTAATTCACCGAAACCTCAAACAGCGTACCGAGTGTTGAAAAAGTTTTACTTTTTCCTCCAATTCTACATTGAAAAACCAAAATGAAAAGTGCGATATTTAAATTCAATAATAAGAATTTTTTAATTTGTTCGTAAGGAATAATCTTCCGGAAGTATTTAATTATTAAATTGTTTGTAGGTATAGTCATCTACCATGTTATAAGATTATAACTTATACTATTTGTCAGACCATTTGAGCGAACGAAGGGAATATAATACATATTTTGGATAAGGATCTGTCCTTGAAAAAATTCAAATTTTACATATTCGTGATTTGAAATGATTTTTAAAAAACAAAAATGTAAAAATGCATGTAGATTAAATAATAGACATCAAAACAAAACTATAAGGAAAAATAATTTAGTTTATTAGAATAATATAACCATAAATAGAAGTCCATTCGGTAAATAATTGAATAATGAAGGTTTTTTCTGAAAATTTCAGGCTACAAATTGCTAATAATACCAAAGAATCACAAACACATAAAAAATATGATAATTATTTAAGTGAAACTATAATTTAGGTAAAAAAAATCATTAATTGATTAAATGAAATCCCTCAAGCGAACTTTTAGAAAATCTTATAAGTAGGGCTCAAATTTATAGGCACTAAAAATCTTTAAAATAGGCAGGCAACTAAGCACTTAAAATAACTTAAATAGGGACTTATAAAGGCATTTTAAGTAAAAAAACTTAAAAAAGCATTTTAAGTAAAAATAGGCACTTAAGGTAGTTCTTTCACAAAGGCAAAAATTCAAGAAGTTTTTGAAACTTGGAATATAAGTCATTAAAAGCATAATACACATACTGTTAAAATTTGAAGACGGGCATTATGTGTGTATCTATATAGGAGATTTCGTAGTGTGAGTGGACAGTCGGCAAAAAAAAATACCCTAAAATTTTAGTTCCGTTCATATTTATAGAGTGGTTAAAAGGCTAAAACTTTTGGTGTGGATTGTCGCGAAAGAATCTCCTTAAAAGGCATTTTAAGAACAAAGAGGCACTTAAAAATAAAAGTAAAAATATTAATTGAAATTAATATATACTTACCTATAACAATTTTGGTCTAAAAAATTAGGTTAAATAGAAATATCCCAACACTTTTTATGCTGCGGGGTCACGGAAGTAAAACAAAAAATACTAATAGGCATTTTATTTATTAAAATATTTGGCATTAAAATTAATTATTAAGTATTTTTCAAGATTCTCATTGGTAAAAGAAGCCCTATTATCTGAAAGAATTGTTTTATAAATTTAAAACCTGCGTTCCATTTCACAAGACGTTAATTAACAAAATTTCAAATAAGCCATTTTGAATGTTAAATTTTCCTGTTCTGGACTACTATCTATATCCTCCTAAATTCCTGGATATTATTTCAATTATTGTCCAACCAAATTCCGCTTCAGTATTTTGTCCATTTTTTTGATTGAGATTGAAGGCAGGACCAGGTTTTTTGTATGTCTGTCAGTAATACCAAAATTTTTTTCATCATTATTTTCTTCAGGCCACAGAAACTTGTACAGTGTGCAAGTACAGGTATGTTTCTAAAGTAAGTACCGTTTTCAAAAAAAAAAAAAAAAAAAAACAAGTATGCTTTTCGCAATAATTTTATTTTCACATGAAAGGCTGTATCTTAATCTACATTCCAACATAGTTTCACAATATTAAAGAATTTGTGTATCTTTCACGAGCTTTTATATTCCTCCTCAAGAAGTCTGTCGCCTGGATGGACATCCACTGCAACTTTCGATAATTTAGTCGTTCAGTAACAATTGCATAAAGAACACCTCTTGGCTTTAGAGGAAACAAATCAGATGGTATGCAAATATATATAATACATGCCCCTTGGACCCCCTCCGAAACCGCACCTCGCCCCCACCGAGTACATCCCCACCGCCACCCACTCCGCCCCACCCTCGGATCCCTCACAACTGCACCCCACCTCGCCACACCTCCATTCACCCCACGTCGAACCCAGTTTTTGCATTTTTAGCTTTCTAGTGGTCCACATATTATGTGTATATTTGTTTACTAGTTACACCAATTTGCCTACATTCGTTCATATTGATAATTGATGGTTAGAAAATTTAAAGATGGTCGCACGAAAATTCATCGACGAGGAACGAAGTGGGCGACCTTCTATCATTACTGAAGATTTAGTGAATAAAGTTGACGAAAAAGTGAAAGAGAACAGATTTACGATTTCGTCGTTATCTGATTTGTTTCCTCTAATTTCAAGAGGTGTGTTTTTATGCAATTGTGACTGAACAACTAAATTATCGAAAGTTGCAGTGGATGTCCAATCAGGCGACAGACTTCTTTGAGGAGGGAATACTAAAGCTCGTGGAAAGATACAATTAATCCCTTAATATTGGTGGAAACTATTTCAAAATGTAGATTAAGATACAAGCTTTCATGTGAAAATCAAATTGTTATGAAAAGTATACTTTTTTTTTTTTTTTTTGAAAACTGCACTTACTTTAGGAACATGCCTCTTATAATTCAAATTCCCTTTAAGAAAAGGACAATATATAATATTTTTAATCGACCCTGCCGCCGCATGCAGCTTCGATAAATATTTTTTTCAGAATATTTTCTTAATTATTCAAAAAAACTTTTAAATTTAGAAAATGTATAGATCGTAAAAAATGGAAATTGCCAATTTTAGTTAAAATAGTTTAGTTAAAATAGGCACTAAAAAACAAATAAATAATATATATACAGATATATCATCTCGATATATATGTGTGTATGTTTATTTGCATCAAGCAGAGGACAACCTCTTTGTTTCTCTTTGTGACTAAAAAAGGCATTTATAGATGAAATGAGGCACTAACCCCTAACAAATGTTTCTTATTTTATTAAGAATTTCATGAAACGCATATCTATCATATCGGCCTAAATTTTAAGCCGTAAATAAAAAAAGGCAAATAGGGCGAAATCCGAGCCCTACATAAGATTTGAAAAATTTATTTATTTGAGAAATTTTCATCAATATTTAGAGGACACTTAGCAAGACAAATACCCAGAGAGGGCGTTTCAGCAATAAAAAAATAAAAATCAACAAAAAAAAAAAAAAAAAAAAACTAGAGGCAATTAAGAATCAACAACTTTGCTAGTCGCAGTAAACTTTATCCTTCAATTAAAACTTTCAATTCTCATTATTAGATGTCATTTAAAAAATTTGTGTCACTTAGAAGGGTTAGAGAGTAATAGTTAAATTCATGTTGTAATTTAAATACAACTAGCTCTAATGGCAAAACCAATCAATCTAGATAGAAAAACACTAATGGAGAAATATCTAAGAACTTAAATTTGCTACAAGAAATCTCAATAAAATTAAATTAAAGGTAGGTGGTTTAGAACAGGGGGTCTAAAGTGTCTTCCACGGTAAGTTAATACGTATGTTCCGCTAAAAAATTTTACTTGACAATACTAATTTGACCGATGTAAATTTCATAATCAACCGCTGTTATAAATTAATTACTAAATAAAACAAGGTTTTCTCATTACAAACAACTCTGCTACTCTCGGCGAAATAAAAACTTTTCAATTTCATGAAAAAAGTGTTTTTTTTTTGCTTCGTTTTTTCGAAATATTTCAAAAACGGCTCAAACTATTATGAAAAAAAAAATGATCGAACGTTTTGGTGTGCAAGAAAGCCTTATAAATTGAATATCGAAATATTATATTTTACGATATATAAATTATTTTGTCCAAATGTCTGTTAGTGCGTTAGTACGTAAGGGAAATACGTACAAAATGACATATACGTACAAAATAGCATAGGTGGACTCTAGCGCACAACTGACAACCACATAAGGTGACCCGAATGGTTTTTAATAACCTGTGGAAAGATAAAGGCGCCCCCGAGGGGTGATCCGCGATTGGAAGTATGTGTACACCTCTTTGGAAGTATTTTGGAAGTACTTGAAAAAATTTGCGAGTACTTGGGAATATTTGGAAGTGCTTGGAAATATTTGGAAGTACAAGTGGAAGTACAAGTGGAAGTAGGTGTACAGCATATTAGGACGCGGTTCACTTCTCGGGCGCCCTTCTTATTAATCCCCGTGTCATGACCGACGACAAATATTTGTACGTTACGAGTTTTTTACGACAAGTGTTTTTGTATAAATGATAATTTTTTCGCATTTGTGCAGAGGCGTAGACAAGGGGGGGGGGGCAGAACCCCCCCAAGGGCAGGGCTCATTGAATGAGTAATGGCAACGACAAACCGTTTATTATGGCAAACTAACCCCAATTAAATATATTTCATATGTTTAATCAAGAATTATGTTCTTTTTTAATTTCTTGAAGTACCTTTTTAATCCAGTTAAATTGTTCTCTAAAGAGCCCCACACGGGAAAGTCTTGGGGTAGTTTTGATTTCTTGATCCTATATGTATTTTTGTGTGCTGAATCCGAATCTGAGGGTTTGCTAGAAAAATTTCGTTACGGAACATTGTCATAAAGATAAAACATTTTATTTTTTAGATGTTTTTTGCTTATATGGTAACTCGAAAACTATCAACTTTTCGTAAATAACTTTCCTATACAAAATGAAAGATCATAAAATTTCCTACAATTTCCATTATCTAGGTTTTTTCTCCAACTAACCGTTCTGGTTCAAAAACTAGTTGAAAATTGGCGTAGAGTATTTTTTCTGTTTTCGCAAATCCCAAAAAGTCGCACTTTTTTCGATTTTTTCCCATATTAGCCATAAAAGAGCATGTTTTCGACAAAACCCACTCTATACATTTTTAAACTAGATTAAACTTGTTACAATTTAAACAAAGTTTCATCTTAATTGGATAATGGTAACCCGTGCCGCAATGGGGTTGAAATTTTGAAAAGCCGCAATTTTTTGCAGTTTTTCCTTCATAAAATGAAAACCACTCATTCTAGAAACTTGATTCGAAATTTTGTTGACTTGAACGTTTACTTGGACCACTTTTTTGATAAAACTCTTTGATTTATAGATATTCAGCATTTTCCATGACACTTTTGAGTATTCGGATCATATCCTGTCATGGAAAACGCTAGATATCTATAAATCTAAGAGTTTTATCAAAAAAGTGGTCCAAGTAAACATTCAAGTCAATAAAATTTCCTAGACAATGAGATAGAAATCACGTTTCTAGGATGAGTGGTTTTCAAACTGCGATTTCTTTGCAAAAAATTGCAGTTTTTCAAAACTTCCTCATTGCGGCACGGGTTCAACATACCCAAAAACATAAAGGGTCGATGAACTAAAACTAAAAAAAAAAAAAACTAAAACTAAAACTACCCTAAAACTTTCTGGGTAAAAACACTATTTAACTGGACTATTTGATTTACTAAAAAAAATTCTCAGTAAATTTTTTCCAAAGTAATTTTTTCTGGAGAGAGACGGATTGGTAGAAATTTTAATTGAATTTAATGGATGGCAGCCCAGGGGTAGTGAGGAAAGAAAAATTAACACATCAAATAAGGTGTAATTTATTGGAATCCTTCCTTCTTTCCTTTCAAAACGACGTTTCGGAGGATTCTTCCTTCCTTCTTCAGGGTTTCAAAGGGTCAATGAATGAAACAAATTAAATGTTTCCTTCTTCTCTCAGAGTAGTGTTCAAAGCTTTCTTCTTTTTAGCAAATGCATAGAAAAACAATTTTTTTCCTCCTTTTCTTAATTAGAATTAGACTTAATTAGACTGTGGAGAGAAGAAGGAAACATTTTATTTGTTTCATTCAATGACCCTTGAAACCCTAAAGAGGAGGAAGAATCCTCAGAAACATCGGTTTGAAAGGAAAGGAGGAAGGATTCCAATAATTCACCTTATTTGATATGTGTTAATATTTTCTTTCTAAAATTCCCACTAAATATTTTCCTTTGTGGATTGACCCCCCCCCCATGAAAATTATCTGGCTACGCCACTGCCAATATGTGTAGCATTTATTTTATTCCTCAAAGATCTCTTGTTGCCCTCAAATAACTTCTTCCAAAAAAAAATCCTCTTTGTATTTATTTTTGAATTTTGTTTTGTCAAAACGTTGTATGGAGAAAACAACATACATAGAAAACGGACATAATGACATAGGTATGTCACCAGCAAACGACTCCTGGTCATGTTTCCATTGGTGGGTCATCTGCTAATAAAAAACATCCATAGTCCTCTATTCTTAGGGCCAGTTGTATGTCGGTTGATAAGCTCTTTTTAACCGTTGACAAGGGTAATTCCTTAGAATTCCACCTTCGGGCACAAGGTGAATTCTAAGGATTTAATAATTAGTAAAGATTGTGGTGTTGGTGCAAGGTGAAACATCGTTAATAAAGATAAGAGTAAATAAATATTATATTTAATATTGATTTACTATGAGTTAAGGATTCTAGATCTCTTATTTCACATTAAAATTAAAAAATTAAAAGATATAAAAAAATTTCTTTTTCAATATATATATTTCGGGCTATCAACCCATCTTCAGGAAGTACAGAAAGTAACTAATTCAACTTATTGAATAACAGGTTATATATATGATTTATTGAACAGAGGGAAAGAATATTTGAATTATTTTAAAAGGACACTTTCTCTTAGGCTATTGTTAAGTGAAAATATCAGGTTGGGGTTTGTTGACATAGGTGTGTTTAGATAAAAGAAAAGTTAGAAAGTTCATTGACTTGTGTCTCTACGCTGGGAATAAATTTTTGGCTTAGTTATTAATAGGTCAATTATTATATTTTGTTTTACATCAAGTTGATTATTGATAATATTTTCATCGTTCGACAAGGGATATTTTATTTCCGTGGATTCAAGAAGATCCAATCTTAATCCATTTCTTTCGAAATGAATAGGGGTGGGATTAGTAGGTGAAGGTAAGTGATCTAAAGAATATAGATGATTAGCAAATGCGGAAGTGGAATCTGGATTTATGGGTTGGTTTCTTATTAATTGTGTCTGTGGGAAGCTACATGTTCTTTATGCCGTTTTTGAAAGATCGTCCAGTTTGTCCAATATAAATTGCATCGCAATCGTTGCAAATTTAATTTGTATACACCAGATCTATTTATTTTTATCAATTTTGTCAAGTTTATTATTTATTAATTGAGAGGATAAATTATGTTTGGAGTTTTTATGTTTCGTTTGTGAGTGAATGTAATTGCGAAAGCCTATGTTTTTTTATTAATTTTGATAAATATTTTTTTAATAATTTCCTTACTATATCCATTATTATATGCTATATTATAAATGGTATCTAGTTCATTATTAAAGTTTGTATTGCTAAGAGGGGTTAAGATTAATCTATTGATCATTGAATAAAAAGCTGAAAATTTAGTATTTGTCGAATGGTTAGAAGAAAAGGGGATAATCGTGTCAGTAAAGGTGGGTTTTCTAAAAATATTAAATTCTAATTTTTGGTTGGTGATGGTTATTGTTAAATCTAAAAATGAAATAGTTTTATTGCCTATTTCTGATGTGAATTTAATATTTTTGTGGATTTGGTTTAGATAATTACTAAGTAAATGAATCCCTCTGGTGGTACCGGACCAAACAACGAACATATCATCTCCAGAATTTGATATAATTATATGAGGGGTTAAAAAAAGTCAGAGGGATTCAGTTACTTAGCAACGTAGTAATAGTTATATATAGTTTTTAGTGTATGTCATTTTGTCCATATGTAATATGTCATTTTGTCCATAGCATACCTATGAACAAAATAGATTTTGGATGATCTCATTTGAACTAAGAATATATTTTTTCTCTTATTTTTATTCTATAAATGTTTCTTAGTTTCAATTAATAAAGAACCAAAGATGATATGTGAAGATTATGACTGTCCTGAGTATTACCAATAAAGAGTTATGACCAAAAAATAAAACTCTATGTCATTTTGTCCGTATTTCCCCTAGTAATTTGACCGATGTAAATTTCATAACCAACCGCTGTTATGATTTTTGTGTTATGAGTTATGATTTAAAATTTAAAGTAATTACTAAATAAAACAAGGTTTTCTCATTACAAACAACTCTCTACTCTCGGCGAAATAAAAACTTTTCAATTTCATGAAAAAAGTGTTTTTTGCTTCGTTTTTTCGAAATATTTCAAAAACGGCTCAAGCTATTATGAAAAAAAAAATGATCGAAACCATGACGTTTTTGGTGTGCAAGAAAGTCTTATAAATTGAATATAGAAAAAATTATATTTTACGATATATAAATTATTTTATCCAAATGTCTGTTGGTGTGTTAGTACGTACGTTAGTGCATAACCAAATTTTGTGTACCCTCTAGCTCAAAGACTAGTGTGAATATCAAAACGAAATTTCACATGTAGTTTTTTTGTATTGAAATCGAACTCAAAATTAAGGGTAACCGGTTTAATAACAAATTCAAATTATAAAATTTTCAAACTAAAAAACAAACAAACAAGAAAAATGAAATTTACTCTAAAATGGTCCTATAATAAAAAAGAGAGTCATTATTTCTTTCGGTGATCAATATGATGGGGGGGGGGGGGGTGTTAAAAAATAGAACTATCAATATAAGTCGTAGGACCATTGATCGATTTCACATATTTCTCTTATACGACCTTATGAAAATGACTCACCAAAGGGGGGGGGGGTTCAAAAATAATTGAAAATAATTTAATTAATTATTTATAAAAGTGAGAGAAAGAAAGAAGACAAGCCACGACCGCCACTGAAAAAGCCGAATCACTCTCCTCCTTTTTCGCCACTGACTCCTCTTTATTTATTTATTTATTTATTAAAAACATTGTATCTGTAGGGCCATCTAGCCCCTTTAATGTACAATTTTCGACCAATTCAATTACATAAATATTAATATAATACAAAACAAATATAAAAGCAAGAAAAATTCAAAAAGTAAAACATATGGTACTTCATAAATGAAACATAAATATTAAAAATAGAATATATATAGAAGGAGAGTAAAAAAATAATAATGCCAACATATAGGATACAAAAACAGAAAATAGAAATAGAATATTAAGCTAGGTGCTTGTGAAGTTCTTCCTCGAATGCCCAATCTTCCTTACGTTGAGTGGCAGTGAGTTCCAGACCTTGGTCGCGGTAACCTCAAATGAGTCCGCCATCATTCTGCTTCTATGTGGTGGACAGACCAGCGCGCGCACGTATTGACTACAGATGGCCAGCGTCCGTCCCAGATAGTCAGGCGCACGACCCAAGAGAACCTCGTGCACAAACTTAGCATATCTGTACTTTCGGAAGGCACCGAAGTTTATCCCTTTAGATGACAACGGGCTTAACCCGCCTTCTGATACCCCCAAACTAACCTCATGGGCAAAATAATATAAGTAATTAAAAAGATATTAAAAAATTGAAATCCGATTCCGCCGCTGACCCCATGACATCCCACCGATTATTATCAAATAAATTGACACGTTCTCATGTGGCCATCCACTTGACTTTACCATACACTTCTGGTTGAGTTTGGTACAAGGGCCTAGATTTTCATTTTTGACCCACGCACCCCCCTCCCCCCATTTTCGGTGGTTTGTTTTTGAATTTTTATTCTTCTGGGGGCCCACTGATTATGTATACAGAATTTGATTGAGTTTGGTCCAAGGGCCTAGATTTTCATTTTTTGACCCTACACCCCCATCTTGGATGGTTTGTTTTTGCATTTTTAGTGTTCTGGGACCCACTGATTATGTAAACAAAATTTGGTTGAATTTGCTCAAATGGACTAGATTTTTATTTTTTCACCCCCCCCCCCAATTTTGAAACCATAAAAAACATATTTTCGTTATTATAGGTTCATTTTATAGTATATTTCATTTTTCTTGTTTTTTAGTTTGAAAATATTATAATTTTAAATTTTAACCCCCCTCCCCCTTTAATTTTGGATAAATATCACAAAAATGCAGAAAAAGACCATTAAAATATATGTTAAAAGCAGAAAAATAAAATACTATACAGACTCACTATAATTTCAAAAAAAATGAGAGAGAATGAAAAAATAAAAATCAATCCTTCAGCTATTAACAAACACCATTTATAATAAATGAATTTAAGCTAAAATAAAAAACAATACTCCAAAATCAAGAGAAATCTTGATCAAAAGCTAATCAAACTTCAGGCAACTCTTGTCAATCCTAATAAGTAATTTAAATAAAAACTAAAAATGCCACAAGAAGAAAATGGCAATCATAAACAAAACTATAGAAACCATATCAGCAAGCAAAAATGAATAAACACATGAAAACTATAATATTAACTAAATATCAAATTGTCGTCAACATGCCGAAATAGACATTTTTAATATCTTTTATTACTATATTTATTTGCCCTTGAAAATTCAATTTGAAATTTATCGAAAACGGAAATTCGCCCGTTATCGTGGGAGCCAAACTCGGTATACTAGCCAAATATGCTAGAACAACCGGCACGGCACTACAACCATCTGTAATCGCCGCCGCGCGCGCTATCCGGCAAACCGGCAAACGGCAAATTTGCCGGCAAATTGCAAACTCACTGCCGCCAGCAAGGAAAAATTCGAGAAGAAAAC
>JALMQS010000150.1:7397531-7410628 GCA_024734495.1 Forficula auricularia
TTTATAATAGGAAAGAAAATCAAGGACAAGTTTTTATGTGTGGCTTTTTAAATTATCAGCAAATGTTTTGTCGACTTTGCCAACTTCTTCAGGGTTTCAAATAGTTATGCCACACATTCGTCTAAATTTTCTTTTTATCTTCGTTACCATTGAAGACCATCAGAAACACAAATTTCAAAAAATATTTGACACATTCACGTAAATTCTTTTTCCTTCTATTCTTTATATTAATAATTTACATTAGATAAAACAGAAATACATAAAATGAGGCAACAATGTTTTACACGCTTTATATTAGCTTCATCTGTATGTATGTATCTATCTATGTATTTATCTATCAATGTGACTTTTGTTCTGTTAAATTCCGCAAACTCTTCTCTATAAAAATAATTAAGACTTGTGGCGGCGATTGCCACAAAACACGCTTCTAAAAAGTACAAAATAATGTAATACTTAATCAAAAATCGTGGGGCACTTTGTCGAAATTAATTAAAAGTACATGTTTCTACGGCTCACAATTTTTGATTAAGTATTATATTATTTTTACTTTTTAGAAGCGTGTTTTGTAGTTTTTTGAATATAATTTAAAACAATAGAATAAAATTCTTTTTTTATTGATCCTTACATTTAGAAATTTCAAATTTAAATAAAATTTTTATTTATTCTAAATATAGTGATCAATAAAAAAAAGAATTATATTCTATTGTTTTAAAAAACAATGTTGCCTCATTCCATGTATTTCTGTTTTTAACCGACTTTGAAAAAGGAGGAGGTTATCAATTCAACGAAATGTCTGTTTTTTTTGTGTTTGAACATTACCATGTGGATCGATTTCGATGATTTTATTTTACATTGGGTTCAGTCTAGTTCCCAATTGATCCCGAAACTAAATAAGCGAGCTTACGCGATTTTGTCTTCATTACCCGCCAAACGTACTAAGATCCGTCGAGTGCGATTTATAAAATGTATATGTTTGGCACCGACTTTCAAAAAGTGATTTCATATAATAATTTCATCGTTTAGTTGTAACTAAATAAGATAATTATTTTATACCTTTTAGTGTATTTTATTTGATTTTTGAGTTCTTATTATTTTATATCTAATGTAATTATTAATATAAAGAATAGAGAGAAAAAATTGTATATGTGAATGTGCCAAATATTTTTTGAAATTTGTGTTTCTGATGCTCTTCAATGGTAACGAAGTTATAAAGAAAATTTAGACGAATTTGTGGCATGACTATTTGAATCCCTGAAGAAGTCGGCAAAGTCGACGAAACGTTGGCTGACAAATAAAAAAGTCACACATTAAAACTTGTTCTTATTTTCCTATAATAAACTTTCAAATTAATACAAATTATGGATGGAAATGATAATAATTTTAATTTAAGTTTTGCATTATTGTCTAGGTTATTTTTCAGAACAAATGTTCCCAATATATATCTCATTTATTGTAATTTATCCCAATAACATCATCGGAGAATTTCAGACAAAATATTTTTATAGAGCCAATAAATATATACCACTCCCTTCCCCCTTCATTCGCTTTTGATCTATTTTTATCATAAAGCTTCATTTACATATAACAACATTTGAATGTGACAAGTCACAACAGCAACTAACTCACTAAATGAGTCGTATAAATTCCGTTACAATAACTGTTTCACTAGTAAACTAGTGTCAGAATCGCTGACATTAGTGTCACAGGTCACAGTCGTGTGAATAATTATCACAATAGCTGTCTCCATGTATTCCGCAATATTTAATATTGTTATATCGTTATTATACCTACTACCTGCAGAGAAATAAATTGTTTTTGATATCATTTCTATTTCTTAATTTGAATTAAAGTTAAAAATGCTACTGTCCTCTATGTTTTTAATTATAAAAATAATCAAATTAGATGTAGAAATTGGATGCATTGGAGGACAGGACTCAGTTGTTGTTGAGTGATTTTTTATTTTAATTTTTTTAGAGGAAATAAAATAAAAAATTGTTCAATATAAAATGTATTATATGTTATTGTTTTATTTGCTGCGTTCGCACTTTTTTTACTACAATATTTCTTAAGACTTTACTAACTTGGGGACCAAGTTTATCTTGTTTTCAAAAAGCAATCTTATTCTTATCTTAGAAAGGATCACAATAAAAAATTGTTTCATTTTAAAATGTATAAATTCCATTACAGTAGAGCGTCGAATATCCGGATTAATTGTCGGGACCCTAAGTCTGGATTTTCGAAAAGGACCAAAAAAAGGTCACTTGAGCAAACTAATAACAAGAAAACTTGCTAAAACCATTAATAATTCACTTTAGTGGTTAAATAATTGAGCAGATAAATAAAACCATTAATTAATATGAACTTATCTTAAATTGTATTTTAATTAAGGAATAAAGGAATATACATAGATATGTAATGTATAATATGTACATGTACATACATATGTTTTTACAGAATATAAAGATAAGAGTAAATAAATATTTTATTTAATATGGATTTACTATGAGTTAAGGATACTGGGTCACTTATTTCACATTGTTATTTCACCTTGCACCAACACCACAATCTCTACTGATTATTTTACAGAATACTGTACAGCTTATACATTGTCAGAGCTCTTAAAAAATATGTTATTGATTTTTGAACTGCAATAGTGGTTCTCTCAACACTTTTGTTTGACAAATATGTATGTATGTATGTATTCACTTCAACATTTTTTTCACCGGAATTGAATCCGGATTATCTACGGTCCGGATTTGTGACGACCCGTATTATCGACGCTCTGCTGTATTCGTTTCCATTTAATTTCTATCTTTCCAATGTTGACCCGAAGTAATAAACGCTGATAATAAATGACACACACCACAAGATGAATCCAAAAGCCTAAACTCCTAAAATACTGAATATGCATATGTATACTGGGGATGTAACACCACTATCGTACCATGAGTTGTGAGTCAAAATTGTGAACTTTACACTTACACAATTTATACATTTAAACGGAGGGCCAGAAAACTCTTGGGGCTAGCAAGCAAATATATCTATACATCTTAGATTAAGCAGAGGCCTCTCAGTGATTTTCTCTTTTAAATGAACTCTGTTACAATAGGCAATTAAATCTTTCTAATTACGTGTATATAATATGTTATATAATAGTTCAGGGCTGTTGGGAAACAAGCTTTGACTTGAACATATCAAGAG
This sequence comes from Forficula auricularia, assembly GCA_024734495.1. NCBI lineage: Eukaryota > Metazoa > Arthropoda > Insecta > Dermaptera > Forficulidae > Forficula > Forficula auricularia. The sequence goes on from JALMQS010000150.1 coordinate 7,400,733, forward strand.
AAATGTTTTTAATTAAATAAACTGGCTTAAATAATAAATAAATAAATATGAATTTATTTGTCAATTGTGTGTGCAATGCAACGTGTCCTTGCTCGTGTGTATTGATTAGTTTTTTCCGGATTCAAATGTTGCGCCTTAAGCCTTAGGGAGGAAGGAAGGCTCGACCGGTAGCGAAGTTAGCCAATCCGGTTTTGGCTCTCTTGCAGTTGGAAACCTTTCTTTCAACGTTAAATTCGTGCACTAGACCGCCTTAAAGCTTCCTCAATTGAATGATAAGATTGGCTTATAATTAATTGAATTATTATCATTTAATAACACCATCGATAAATAACATCTTAGGTTTTAAATATGGAAGAGAAAACATCCTTAAAGGAGTTGGAGCAATGGATAGAACAATTAAATGAATGCAAACAGTTGACAGAGAGTCAAGTGAAAACGCTCTGCGACAAAGCTAAAGAGATTCTTTCCAAAGAGAGCAACGTGCAGGAGGTGAAATGTCCAGTAACAGTGTGCGGCGACGTCCACTGTCAGTTCCACGATCTAATGGAGCTGTTCAAGATCGGTGGCAAATCGCCAGACACCAATTATCTCTTCATGGGCGATTATGTCGATCGCGGGTATTATTCTGTCGAAACCGTCACATTATTAGTCGCCTTAAAAGTCAGGTATCGAGAGAGAATAAACCATTTTACTTGGAAACCACGAATCCAGGCAAATCACTCAAGTTTACGGTTTTTACGACGAATGTTTGAGAAAATACGGCAACGCCAATGTGGGAAGTGTTTTACGGATTTATTTGATTATCTTCCACTGACCGCGCTAGTTGACGGGCAAATTTTTCTGCCTGCACGGAGGTTTATCGCCGACGATTGATACCCCGGACCATTTTCGCGCTTTGGACCGTCTTCAGGAGGTGCCGCACGAGGGGCCCATGCGCGACCTGCTCTGGTCAGATTATGTGTGTGGCAATCTTCGGTTATCTGGCTTGATCTCAGAAAAGTTCCTCCTCTTTCTCAAGCCAAGTCGTTTAATCACCTTTTGCAATTCGCAAGATAAAATTGTAAATAAAAGAGATAATATTATTTATCTTCGCATAATTGTAATCTTTATTATTATATTAATAAATTTTTCTGCTTATAAATTAAAAATCTTTAAGGAATTCTCTTTTATTAATTATTTATTTTTGTTGTTGGAAATCATGGCTGTAGAAATTTGAGAACCCAGTGTATCCCACTTTGGCTGATATCCCCATCAACCCACTGCAGTTAATGATTTATTATTTTAAAATTTATTTATATATTATGATCCTTATATCATTTATTTTGAAAATTCCTTAATTATCTTATCTCAAAATAGATGTTTTTCTTTTCTTCTATGAATTGATGGAATCTTTTGATTCTTTCATTTCTAAGTCCTCTCCATCTGCGTCTGCTCTCATTTCATTTAATGTATTTTCTATAAATAGGTAGCTTATCAAGATTTTTGATTCAATATCTTATCCTTGTAATAATTCAATAGAATAATCCCTCCAACTTTCCTTTCTATGCTTTTCTTTAATTATTTCTTTGACTTTAGTTATATAGTATACTAGCTGACGATGGGCCTTCGGCCCGGCGTCAACTAGCCCCGGCGGGAGCGTCTCGTTCATACCAATTTAATAATTGAAATTTAAAATCTTACTGTAAGTATCGAAAGAATGTGCTGAATGAAATTGATTCAAAAATAAGGAAGAATAAGGAAAGATTTATTTAACACATTGCCTAAGCACGATCACTATCTGACCAATCAGAATCGTTCTAATAATTTAACGCTTTGGCATTGGCTATGCACTGGCCAATCAGATCGTTTCCACATACATATATATCCACATACTTTTCTATTTTATATATATAGATATCTTTTTAGTTCAAACCAACATTCTTTACCATTCTATTTTCTTTTCTTTTCTTTTATGAGAAATTGTTTAAAAGCATTTTAAACATAATCTTTGACTGTCGGGTTGTCACATAAATAATTGTTGTAAAATTTATTATTATGATTAAGAAATTATTTGATATCGAAGATTGAAATTGGCCTGCTTGACCAGGTCTGATTTAATGTATACCAAGTTTCGTTTTAGAAACGAGCAAGATTTGCATACTTATCAAGCTAGTTCAATTCCTTCTAGAATCGTCGATCCTTTCACACTATAATAGTTAGATACTAACTTTATTTTTATTTATTTTTATTAGATAATGTAAAATTTTTTAATAATATTAATTTCATATAGCGTTATTTAAATAATTCTCAACTTTAAAAACTAAAGATAGTAATTTTATACACATTTTGATTTTCAATATTTAATATATTCAAGAAAATAATTGAGTTATACAATTATTAATAATAGCCAGTATTTATGGAGTGTGATTTTTTAAGGGGGATAAAATTTTTGGCCGTATTTTATTAACTCTAATATTTTTTAGATGATATTAAAGTTATTTATATAATATATGATTCTTAATTTTCGAATGAGTAGAAATTACTTAGCAATATATAACAACGCAATATTTGAAAATAAACTATTTATTAAAATAGACTTTGTATAGAAAAATAATTAGTGACGCTCACGACTGGATTAACGATTTTTTTGTAAAGATTTCCACCTACCCTCGAGGAAAAAAATCTCTCTCTTATATCTTCTCCATTGAGTCAGGTCGCCTAGAGTGGTCATTTCCGCTACGTGACGATTTTTGCCAGTTTGCTTCTACCGCAAGCCCCCGTAAAGGAATTTCGTTCCAAAAAAAAACGCAATTCATCACTGTGATTTTTAGTCGATCGCCAAAATAATACAAATGTATTTGTGTCAATAACTTTTCTTTAAAGTCCCAATTTCCACAAATTGATAAAAACTCGGCATGCGACGAAAACGCATCCAAGTGGACTATTTTAATATTATATTATTTATGAGAGAAAAAATTAAAATTTTTAGGACAAAATCTAGGATTTTAGTAGACATATTTTTATATTGCGATATCAGAGGGGATTCATCATCAGCTCCTAAGGAATTTTGTGAAAATTAGGACTTTAAAGAAAAGTTATTGACACAAATACATTTGTATTATTTTTGGCGATCGACTAAAAATCGTTTTGCGATTGACCGCGATCGGTGTTATTGACTCCATCTTTTATGAAATTATATTGATCTAAGCACAAGAAGATGCAACAGCTTTAGATTGAGCTCTACATTGTGAAAAAAGAAAGAGAATAGATAGAATTTGCAGGGATTTATTCGGAGTCGTGAAAGAATGAAGGTTGTGTGTCAAAGAATAGAGTGGAGATGGGAAAGAAGTTACAAGTATCTAGAAATCATAGTGATGATTTGCGTTTTTTTTTTGGAACGAAATTCCTTTACGGGGCTTGCGGTAGAAGCAAACTGGCAAAAATCGTCACGTAACGGAAATGACCACTCCAGGCGTCCTAAAAATTAAATTCTTTCTCACTTAATATACATTGGTTTTTAACTCCGAGCTGATTTTTGAAAAACATTCCAACTATTTTCAAAAAAAAGATGCTCAAATCTTTACTTTTATATTATTTATTTATTTTTTTTTTTCAAAATTATTTGAAGTTTACCGAATTATTTTGACTGACGAAATTCAACTCCATACTAGAAAAATGCTTTGAATTATATAAAAGCTGTAAATACGTTGCAGTGTAGTATAAGCAACGGCCGTTTGTGAAGTAGGTATAAGAAATTTAATAATGAAATAAAATGAACCTATGTTTAATTTTGGGAAAATTGAATTTTTGAACTAGCAAATATTAATATAATATGCTTTTTTATATTATTTTAGTTTTCGTTCAAAACTTATTTATTTTTGAGTAATGCTAATTTAAAAATATAGAAATCTATAAGAATTTTAGAAGTTAACTATTACACCAATATTTTTTTAAATCAATTTTTACTATTTTCTAATAAAAAAAATCACCTATGCTTATATTTTTTTAGTAGATAGCAGATAAATTTCTAGTGCTTAAGTATTTCTTAAGTAAAAATTAGTCGTCGGTCCTGATGTATGCAAAAAATGGTAAACTATAATTTTAATTCAATTTGGCTAACAAACTGCTGGTGATGTTCAAATGGTGTTCTCTGCGCTGGGTCATTTTTGACTTTTGCGAGTAAAAGTGGTCTTTTACTCTTGAATATTTTTGCTCTAGAGAGAGGTGGTTAACAGAGACGGTGCTTGTCTGGTGAAAAGAATCAGGATAAAGGTGAGAAAAGAGAAAAATATAAAATCGATAGAGTATAATCTTTTACATAGGATTCGAATTACGTTCGAAAGTGAACGTGAGACTTTAAATCTTTAAATATTTCTAAAAATTGAGTGAAATATATTTGAATTAGTAGAATGACAGGTCGCCGATCCGAGACGAAGTATATTCAAGGTATAATATACTATCAGAAATAAGATCAATATCATATATGAGTCTAGATAAGGTCATTGTTATTAATCTATCTATCTATACTGATTATCAGTGGTGCCAGCAAGGGGGAGGGGGGAGGATTAAGGGGCTAAAGCCACCCCTAGGACAAGGAAAAAATGAATGTAAAAGTAAAAAATGAAAAAAATTGGGCTATCCTTATAAATATAAATATATGTTTTAGACCCCCTCCACAGGACAAAATTCTGGTTTCTGTTTCCCGAAAATGGCTCTAACGATTTGGATGAAATTCACCGGGTTAGGGGTTTTTGTGGTGACAATTCGATCCTGTTGTGCGCCAACCTTGCCTGTAAGGTTTGGTGCGGGTTTGAGCCTTTTCCGAAGAATTAGCTCAGGGTAACGTGTCGAAGGATGAGTTCTTCTGCCCACGCTGAAGAAGGTCTGTAGGGGTAGTTGATCAAAAGATGGTATAGTTTTTACATGGTAGTTTATTAAAAGGACCTCGAGAGCTTGGTGCCGCGATTACATGTCTCTAAAATTAGAGAATTTAATTAATTAAAGATATTTTTCTATTTTCTATAAAATAATTTATTAGAATTTCAATTTCATTCTCTTAAAAATCCGACAACTCGAAGGATCGTGCCTCCTTCTTCAGGATTTATAAAAGGGTCAACGAAAGAATCTCTGTGAATATTAATATTATTTTTAATTGCAATTACATTCAAGACTTTTTGGCCAGTGATAGGTCTCGATGATGGCCATAACGCGTGTAAACGTTGGTCAAAATATAAATTAAGTTTTATTTCAATTTTATTTTAAATTGGCTCCGATTAAAAATCGACCTTTTTATCTGAATTTAAAATTAAAAATAATATTAATATATCGCTTTTAACTGAATCAAAAAAATCACCGAGCATCGCTTGGTGTTCCAGGTACTTATTTGATTAATTATCTTTTACTATTATATTCCTGATTAGAAAAACTTTTGACCTGTTATCAATCTTGACAATACCAGTGGCATATTGAGTAGGGGGGGGCGATGATAATAAATTATTTTATTACAAGGAGGCGGGGGGTTGTTGTAAAATATTTTATTACATTTAGACCTTTTCTCAATCTTGACAATACCAGTACCTGCCGTGGGGGCGGTGCATTATAAATTATTTTGTTACGAGGAGGGGGTCATTAGTAAAACATTTTACCCTGTCCTCAACCTTGGCAATACCAGTGGCGTGTTGTGGGAGGGAGGTGATTCTAAATTATTTTATTATACCGGGGGGATAACGGAGTTCCAGGGGCTAGCCCCTGGCCAGTAAGATGCTCGCCTAAGGCGGGTTTCGCAGCTCGGTATATATATATATATTGAATTTAAACAAATAAAAATAAATCTTTAAGGAAGGCTAATCCCTCTGGGAAAAGAATGCTTACGGTCAAAAGCCCGCTTGATAGACTGGAAAATGAAAATAGGTAGAATAAACGGAGAGAAAATGGAAAATGTCATGAAGCGCTCTCAGAGAAAGAAAGCGAATAGAGATAATTTGATAACTTTAGACTTGAGGGAATCATTTAAAACAATAGTGAACAAACTTAAAACTTTAAATAGGAAAAATAGTGACTCGAAAAGAGAAATGAACTTAACCATTGAAAGAAGGTCTCAATAGTGTGTGCGAATCACGACTTTCACTTACAACTTTAACATCTTTGAAATAATCCTCCCATTTTCCACCTTCAAATTTGTTCACTGGAAATCAGAAGTTAACCGGTACTTAGTTTGTTTATCCTTATTAGTTTTTAAATTAAAAAGTACATGATATTTGACTATTAACCAAAAATGAAAAAACATAAATACACAGACATCATGACAAAATATTTAATAATTAACAATGACTTGGTGATTAATTTTTTTAATTAAGAATGGAAGATGTTGAATGGAGATTTTTTTATCTCTAAAATTCAATAAAATACCCTAAAATCTAAATTAATATATATATATATATATGGACCTGAATGAAAATAATTTTGTAAGAATTTGTATGGTCAATTCCAAACATATATCGAAGGCATATTATATGTATGTGGCACTTCTTTATCAGCCGAAGTTGGTTTGAGGTACCCATAGTCTAATCTTCTTCTTGATTATTTTGCGTTATTTTTAAAATAACATAAAAATACAATAAACAATGTATTTCTAATTATAAAATATGTTTAGATATCAAAACAGATAAACCAGTAAAAATAAAAAAATTCAATATTGATTATTTAAATTCCATGGAAACGTATTTGACCACAAAAGTTTCAACATTAAAACATATTTTGTTATTATTTAATTACCCTTATTTAGTTTTCATTAAGCTTGATTAATTAGAAATGTTTACTCTCTCATTTGATTTACAATATATAGATATATTTAGAAGCTATGTAGTAAAATGTCGGAATCGATATTGTGGATGGAATAGAATGTTGATCTAACCATTTTTTTTTACCTGAAATATATTTGAGTAGAAATAAGAAAAGTTTATGAAGACATTGACCGTGGAATATTAACACACTCTTTCAAGTAAATGCTTAAGCTTGGTTCATAATGACTTGGCGTGAATTGTTAGAATGGTAGTGCTATTATAGTATTAATAAATGTGTGCTTTCACAATAGCTATTGTGAACGCAGGTATTCATTTACTATAGTGTTCACTCCAAGCCAATCTGTACCATGGCTTTTGTTCCGATGAGATAAATTCAATAATCCCTCCAAAGGTTTCAATTGCGCGAAATACACGATTTTCCAAGATTAAACACCCTTATGGGCTTAAATTAGATACTAACCGAACAAACGCATTCGCCAACTTGGTTTTCCCCATGACTTCTAGAGACTGGAACTCTCTTTCCCTGACCGTCTTTCCAGCAACATATAACCTTGAGACTTTCAAGACTCGCATCCACAGATACCCTCGACTCCGACCTAATCCCTAAATATCTTCTTATTTTCACGATGCGAGGTCCACCACAGACTACAGGTTTTACCTTTTTTGGTGGAACTTATTCTGTATTAATATCATTACAAAAAAAACTATCTTTTATACTTGGGAATTAATATAAACAAATATTTGAAATTAATTAAAACGTATAATAAAAATAAATAATTCATCCCTCTGAAATGATTAGAGCATAACCCCGAATGATGTCTATAAGTAGGCTTACTATTCGATCTGGTTTTGACAGGGACTGTCCCGGTTTGAAACTAAAGTGTCCTTGTTTTTGAAAAAAATTAAAAATGTTCCGAATATACACGAAGTCCAAAAGAGAAGTTGATATTCTCAATAAATATAACCATATGGTAGAAAGAAAGAATGGCTGAATCATTAATTGTAGTGATGTTCAAAATGTAGTTATTTTTGTTAGGCGCCTGATGATGCAACCAGGAGGGCAGAACGTGCTAACCGAATGCATACATTACTTCTCCCAGGCGGCGTTGAATCTCTATCAATACACAAAAATCAATTATTATTATATATAAATTATTTCTTTATATAAAAAATAACCGCCTGAAAATTTCACTTCGAAATACAAATTTTTAAAGAAACTCAAAATTTCGGAAGATTTTTTAATAGTTCATGTTTTTAAGTGTTTTTTTAGTCTCGTCCTCTATTTTTGTTCATTATTGACCGGACTTTGAAAAAAGAGGTTATCAATTCAACGGAATGTCTGTTTTTTTATGTGTTTGAACATTTATTTCTCTATACCATGTGGATGATTTTTTTGCATTGGGTTCAGTCTTGTACCCGATTGGTCTCGTTTTTTACTTTACCATTAAGGGTATGGTCAAGTATTGTAATCGTGCATGAAAAAAGCGGTTTTTTCCTTTTTTTTTCGAAATATCTCAAAAACGACTGAAAGTATTTTGATTAAAAAAACTGAGCGACACCATGGCATTTCCCTCTAAAAAAGCTCTAATAAGTGAAACATCGAAAAAATTATATTTTTCGAGATAATAATTGTTTTGTCAAAATGTCTGTTAGTCTCTGTCTAGTTAGTCTGTGCGTTACCAAATTTTTGTGGACGAGCTAAATGCAACGAATAAAATAATAAGAACTCAAAAATCAAATGAAATGCACAAAAAGGCATAAAATAATTATCTTATTTAGTTACATCTAAACGATGAAATTATTATATGAAATTACTTTTTGAAGTCGGTGCCAAACAAACTATATAAGAAAAACTTACGCGATGTTGTCTTCATTACCACGTCAAAGGTACTAACTAAGATCCGTCGAGTGCGATTCATAAAATGTATATGTTCGGTACCGACTTCAAAAAGTGATTTCATTTAATAATTTCATCGTTTAGTTGTAACTAAATAAGATATTTATTTTATACCTTTTTGTACATTTTATTTGATTTTTGAGTTCTTATTATTTTATTTGCTGCATTTAATTTTTTTGAAGTCGGTTTTTTTTTCTAAAAATTATTTTGCTATGTAAATTGTTTTTTTTTTTTTGTGCGGGGTTCCTATGGCCTTTGCCGCATCACGCATTTCGCACGCCATACGTCTCTATATTTGGATGTCGTCCGGGCTTATATTTTTTGATCATATCATCCGTGATGCCTTCCTTCCATGTTCTCCTAGGTCTTCCTCTCCTTCTTCTATTTGGTGGCGTGTAGTTCAAGAACTTTTCTCGGCCATCGTTCCTCATTGATCCTCATCACATGGCCATACCAGATCAACTGCCGCCGTTCGATTCGGTCAATCACCGTGCTTTCCATTCTTGTCAATTTTCGAATGTCATCATTTCTTATGTGGTCGAGCCGCGAAATTCTGCATGACCACCGTAGATAGTCCATCTCAACCGCCTTAACTTTCCCTTTATTTTTAGTGGCAAGTTGCCAGCATTCAGCTCCATAAGTTAATATTGACCAGCATTCCGGATTTTTTCTCCCCTGATACCCTAATGATTCTTTTGCATCATCATATATGCTTTCTTTTATACGTTGGTACAATTGTTCTGCATTATACTCAGTTGTTTCTATATTCGTGAGTTTGGTACCCAACCTTAGTTTATAAAGGAACTGAGTCGACTCATTTATCAAGCTATCTATATTGTATTTTTGTTCCTTCACACTATCCTCATCCGTTTCCTCTCCCACTTTCGGCTTTCGAAATTTTAAAATAATCTTTGCTTTCACCAAATGATGGTCCGACCCACATTCCGGTCCGCGATGCACCCTCACGTCGGTATTTTGGAGTCTTGAATATTGACGTTGAATTATATAATCTATTATTGATCTAAGAGTTCTTTTTTGGTTCAACCCAAGTAAACTTATGAATTTTCTTATGAGGAAAAATCCATTTGTAATTTGCAGTGAAAGACTTTCACAGAGTTCAATCAGTCGTTGTCCATTGCCTTTACGTACTTTCTCTCCATATTTTCCAATTGACAGACTGTTTTCTGCTCTTCCGAAGTATATAGACTTCTTTATGT
>JALMQS010000150.1:7410728-7448176 GCA_024734495.1 Forficula auricularia
TATAATTATTAATTATCTGACAGTACTTTAGTAGAATAGTGTGCGAGGAACGCGACTTTCACTTACCTCTATATTATAATTAAAAAAAAAAATTAAAAAATTCTGAAATCTCAAAAGTCCGATTATAGACATAATATGTTAACGATATGCTTTTTTTTCTATGTTGGATTTCTGAGAGGGCGGTCTGTCTGACAAATAAAAAATCATACCCTTAATATCTTAGATTTATCTATATAATCGGACTTTTAAGATTTCGGAATTTAAAAAAAAAAATTACCCTTCTTAAAATCTTTTTTATTTTAATATAATTTTTAACTTTTGATTTTTTGTTTGTTTATTTGTGACGGCATAATGGTATTATTTATTTCTATAATAGGCAAAGATTAGTTAAATTAAGAAAGGATATAATTGATTGACATTTTAAATAATTAACCATTATCAAAATATGTTTTTAAATTAGATAATTTTGCCAAAAAATGCAAATATTTTTTTTTATTTTTTTCTAAAGAATGAACTAGGTACAATATTTTTTTTTTTTTAATTATAAGTGGCGACACACGTGTCAGCTACGAGATCATTGACGCTTTAAAGAAGGAAGTAGGTACAAAGTGCTATACTATTTTGGAATCTTGACTAAATGGGCCAATTTTTTAAATAACTTACCATGCTTGTTTACTAGACTTTTTTTACATTAAAGATGATTCAAAAGTAGCTCAATAAAATTTTTACTTTACCATACAGGGTATGGTCAAGTATTGTAATCGTGCATGAAAAAAGTATTTTTTTTCCTTCTTTTTTTCGAAATATCTCAAAAACGGCTTAAAAAAATTTAAAAAATTGAGCGAAACCATGGCATTTCGCTCTACAAAAAAGCTCTAATAAGTGAACATGGAAAAAAATTAAATTTTTCGAGATAATAATTGTTTTGTTAAAATGTCTGTTAGTCTGTTAGTCTGTGCGTTACCAAATTTTTGTGGACGAGCTAGCTCAAAAACTAGTGTGAATATCGAAACCAAATTTCACAGCTAGTTTTGGTCCATTGAGATTAAGAGCTGATTAGATTTCGGTGGATATCGACCCAAAATTAAGGGGGTGGAGGGGGGTTAAAAATTAAAAATCTAGGCCATTTTGACCAAACTCAACCAAATTTTGTATACATAATCAGTGAGACCCCAGAAGACTAAAAATGCAAAAACTAATCGCCCAAAATGGGGGGGGAGGATGCAGGGTCAAAAAATTAAAATCTATGCCCTTGTACCAAACTCAACCAAATTTTGTATACATAATCAGTGAGACCCTAGAAGACTAAAAATGCAAAAACTAACCGCCCAAAATGGGGGGAGGACGCAGAGGTCAAAAAATTAAAATCTTGGCCATTTACCAAACTCAACCAAATTTTGTATACATAATCAGTGGGACTCCAGAAGTCTAAAAATGCAAAAACTAACCGTCCAAAATGGGGGGGAGGACGCAGGGTCAAAAAATTAAAATCTTGGCCATTTACCAAACTCAACCAAATTTTGTATACATAATCAGTGGGACTCCAGAAGTCTAAAAATGCAAAAACTAACCGTCCAAAATGGGGGGAGGACGCAGGGTCAAAAAATTAAAATCTATGCCCTTGTACCAAACTCAACCAAATTTTGTATACATAATCATTGGGAGCCCAGAAGTCTAAAAATGCAAAAACTAACCACCAAAAATGGGGGGGGGGCAGGGTCAAAAAATTAAAATCTATGCCCTTGTACCAAACTCAACCAAATTTTGTATACATAATCAGTGGGACTCCAGAAGTCTAAAAATGCAAAAACTAACCGCCCAAAATGGGGGGGAGGGCGCAGGGTCAAAAAATTAAAATCTTGGCCATTTACCAAACTCAACCAAATTTTGTATACATAATCATTGGGAGCCCAGAAGTCTAAAAATGCAAAAACTAACCGCCCAAAATGGGGGAGGGGGGTCAAAAAATTAAAATCTAGGCCCTTGTACCAAACTCAACCAAATTTTGTATACATAATCATTGGGAGCTCCAGAAGTCTAAATATGCAAAAACTAACCGCCCAAAATGGGGGGGGAGGATGCAGGGTCAAAAAATTAAAATCTAGGCCCTTGTACCAAACTCAACCAAATTTTGTATACATAATCATTGGGAGCCCAGAAGTCTAAAAATGCAAAAACTAACCGCCCAAAATGGGGGGGGCAAAAAATTAAAATCTAGGCCCTTGTACCAAACTCAACCAAATTTTGTATACATAATCATTGGGAGCCCAGAAGTCTAAATATGCAAAAACTAACCGCCCAAAATGGGGGGGGGGGAGGATGCAGGGTCAAAAAATTAAAATCTAGGCCCTTGTACCAAACTCAGCAAATTTTGTATACATAATCAGTGGAGCCCCCAGTAGTCTTAAAATGTAAAAACTAACCCCCCCCTCCCCTACAAGATTATAAATAATTTTATTAAATATTAAAAATAGAGTGAGGGGCCAGGTTGTATGGTAAAGTCAAGTGGATGGCCACATCAGAACACGTCAGCTTATTTTTAAAATATAATATTTTATTCTCCAAAAGTATAGTACTTATGATTTTAATTTGAATTCTGCTCTATATTATCTAGAATTCGCTATGGCCGCTAAAATAAGTCGAACAAGTCGATACACGACCGCAATCCAGCAGATATTTTATAGTAAGGTTAAGTTCAATTTAGCCTGAGTTTGACAAACAGGCCCTCACAGTTGTTCATATCATGTGCAATCTTAGCAAGCCCCATTTTTAACCGACTTCAAAAAAAGAAGAGGTTCTCTATTCGACTGAATTTTTTGTGTGTCTATGTTACCTCATATCTTCGATAATTGTGAACCGATTTTGATGATTTTTTGCATTGGGTTCAGTCTAACTTCCGATTGGTCCCGTTTTTCCCTTGGTATTGGACCTTTTTTGATATGTTTGTTCATGCATAACTTCTTTGTTTATGAACCGATTTTAATGATGCTTTTTTTATTGAAAAGAGGTACCTTAGGGATGGTACCATATTAATTTGGTCAAGTTCTGAAGATATGATCAATGACGAAATAACGTAAATCTCCAATTCTTATGACCATATAATCGAAATTATAATAAATAAAATCTTAAAACTCGCAAACGTTTCGAGAGAATTTCTATATTTATGAATTGAATTTTATTATCATTTTCTGATTCATTCGCCTGACACTTTCTCTTACGAGATGCATACAAAGTATTATCTTAAGTCACTATTAATAATATCACTAAAAAGAGAAAAATAAAAATAATTTTTATAAAAACAAAACCGACTTCAAAAAAATGAAATGCAACAAATAAAATAATAATAAGAACTAAAAATCAAATAAAATACACTAAAAGGATTAAAATAATTATCTTATTTAGTTACAACTAAACGACGAAATATTTACTGAAATTAATTTTTGAAGTCGGTGCCAAACATTTTATGAATCGCACTCGAGGGATCTTACTTAGTACGTTTGGCGGGTACGCTCGCTTATAGGTATAGTTTGTTTGGCACCGACTTCAAAAATAATTTCATGTAAATATTTCGTCGTTTAGTTGTAACATAAGATAGTATTTATACCTTTATTTAATTTTTTTGAAGTCGGTTTTATTTTTTTTTTATAAAATTTCATCAAAAATCACTTTCTAAACTAAAAACTCATTTCATTAATGACTAATTTCCCATTAATTCAACTCTCTGTCAGATCTAAGAATACGCATCAATTATACCATCTATCATTTGAAATAATAATTATTATTAATATTCAAGAAAATGTTTGGCTGATTAAAACTTTCACTTTATATACGGAGGTCGTAGTAGATAATAACGGTATTCGGTAGGTATATGGAACAAAAGGATATGCGAAATCGCTTTTCACAGAACATTGAAATCAAATAAATGTTTTGCGCGCACGTGTTCAGTCTAAAATGGAGTAATGAGAAAGAAAGAGATAGCACAGTAGGGGGTATTCCCCTCCCCCTTCCCCCGATTGAAGTTGCTTAATTCGTGACTCGAGATTAAAACAATTACAAGATTTAAAAGTGGAAAAAACGACGATAACTTTATATACGTAGGTAGGTACGTATATTCCGGGAGCTTTTATTCTGCCAAACGAGGGTGCAAAAAGAAGACTTTGCCTGAATCAGGGGGGGGGGGATGGCTTTCCAGTAGAAAATCATTTAGCCTAATTCCGAGCCAAAGGTCTTTAGCAACATTTTAGTCATATAGAATTGAAACAAGAAACTCGTCAAAAGAAATTAGAGAGATAACAAAATAAATGTGGACAAGAGTGTATTTATTTATTCATTCTTATACAAAAACTTGAATGAAATCACTGAGAAGTTTTTGTTTTGCCGAGAAGTAGCAGAGTTGTTGATTCACAAAAGAGAAACAAAGAGGTTGTCCTCTGCTTGGTGCAAATAAACATACACACATATATATCGAGATGATATATCTGTACATATATATATTCTTTATAAATAATATAAAATAATATAATAATATAAATAATAATATAATAATACTATATATAAAGAGCCTAGATTAATTTTGTAACAACGCTCAGAGAATGCTGCCGACAGGGAGCGCTGATGCAACGTCGAGTATATTTGCGGCAAATTTGAAATATAATTGTAATTGTAATTTGAAATGAAAGACTCCTATTGATTTTAAATTAAGAAACATTGAATATATTGATAATTATTCCTCCCCCCCTCACCACTCAAAAATTAAATATTCAATTCGCTTTTCTTTGCGCACTGAAAAATAAATTAATCACATCTTATTTGATTTATATTTTATATATTATTTGTTTATTTTTTAATAATTTGCCACTTTTTTATAATTTTTTAAAAATCTAAATTTTGTTATTCTTAGGACGAAAATGAGGCGGAACTTTTGAGAGACTATGTATTTTCGGGAGTTTACAGGTATACATTTGGAGTGTGGTGTTTTAAGAGGAATAACATCTTTGGACCGAGACGCCGCCCGCTAGGCAACCAGCCCGGAGCGCCGAGCTTCGAGGGCGTGCCGAAGGCACGCACGAAAAGCTCGTATAAATAATAATATAATAATATAAATAATAATATAATAATATAAATAATAATATAATAATATAAATAATAATATAATAATATAAATAATATATATACAGATATATCATCTCGATATATATGTGTGTATGTTTATTTGCATCAAGCAGAAGACAACCTCTTTGTTTCTCTTTGGAAATCACTGAGGTTGTCCCCTGTTTAATGCAAGGGGTTCCGTAATGTGTTAATTTCCACAAGATTTTTAATTTGGAAATATCCTTAGGGAGCGTCTAAGTATTACGTAACGCGTTTTTGGAAGTTTTTGAACCCCCCCCCCCCAAATGTAACATATTATAACCAGCCACACCATAACAAATTGAATACCCCCTCTCCTTACGTAATACTAATATATATTATATTATATTAGATTTATAAATTAATTTTGTACTTTTAATGTTAAAGTACATTATTTATAGCGCGATTAATATATTAGAAGAAATTTTCTCTTCGGAGAGAGGCGGACTGGTAGTTGATAAGTGATGGAAAGGCAGCCCAAAGATAGTTTGAGTGATTAAAAAAATGAATATTCAATAAATCTACTTTATTCGAAATTAAGAGATTTATATTAACAAGACGGACGTTCCGTCACAATACTTTGTAACTGAGTTGAAGAATAAGTCGCTGAAGAAGTCACAAATATAGTAACGAAACGTCCTTATTATTCAACATAAAACTCTGAATTTAATATATTTATCAAGTTTCCTAAGATCTTATAAATAAATTATTTAAATAATTAAAAGAAATAAATAAATTTTAAGGTTATTTGTAGTAGTATACTTATAGGAGCAGAATGTAGCCTTTGCTTATCTGCTCGAATGTCTACCAGTAAATAAATTTTTTATTTAAAGTGGCAATTTTTTTGTAAAACTAAAATACAAATCCGGGAAACAACGAAAGTTGCGATTTTTAAAAATTCTGAGAAAACGTCTTTAAAGTTTATTAAATTCTTAAAACCCCAAAATTGACAGCAATCCAATACAATTTGTTGAGAATATATAAATGTTTTGTGGATTCTTATATTCTATAACTACACTGAAGTGCAAAAAAATCGACCCACCAATAAAAACTTTATTAAATAGTAAATCATTTTTAATTTTTTTACAAGGAACCATACATTATTGAAATTATTGCTTTTAGAAAGTGTACTTGCCACTTGTTGTTGACTTAGCCCTTGATTAATTAGGCACACAATTTGAACTGCTTGAATTTGAGAAATATCCATTTTGTATATTTTATTTTTCTATCAATGATATTTAATTCAAAATTATTCATTTTATTGATATTTCAAATGGAATTTGATCTTTTATTAAAACTTTATTTAAAGGTAAAGTAATATTGAAAAAGTATGATAATTTGTAATTGTATCTTTTAATTTAATTTCACTTATTTTTTTTTTATAAAATTCAAAAATTATCAACAATATTTATTGAATATGTTAGTTTAAGAGTTAATAGAACAAATTATATGATTATTTGTAAAAATTTTTAAAATAATTTAATTTTAACAATGTTTCACTATAAACCAACACCGCGTTCCCTAAATTTTATTTAAAATAACGTTTTCATTGGTGGCGCGATTTATTTGCACCATAGTGTATTAGTTTTCCTTGGTTTTTTGTCAATATTTTGCATTAAGCCCCTCTGTAAGGTGGGTTTAAGATGATGGACCACCTCAATTATGTCATTATTACCCTGGGGATTCAATATATCATACTTTTTTGTACTTGTTGGTCCACTAATTTATCAAGAAAAAATTACTCAAGTACATTCAAGTCTTTGTTTCCTCAAATAATTATCATTTTTACATTTTGTGACACATAATCACATGCACTCTCAAATGTCTTTTTAATTTCAGATATTTAATGATTTTTGCATTAAAATCTAATTTTGCAAAAAAAATTGCACTTAACGGCATTGTTTCTTCGGAGGTGCAATATATATTTAGCCTTTTTTTCTTTTGAATTTAATTGTATAGAAAATACTATAAAATATAATAAAAGCGTAGGCGGAAGCATGGACTCACTTCTCTAAAGCAAATTAAAAAAAAAAATTCTAATTTTAAAATCCTAAAAATTCATATTTAAATATTTTTTTTTTTTATCATTATTATAATCGACTTTAATGGAAGGAATAAGAAAATAAGAAAAAAAAATTCGAAAGGGTTCTGCCATTTTTCCACAGTTAGTATTTTTATAGCTTTTCTCGATTTTTTCGTATAATTAACAACGAAAAAAAAAAAGAAAAAGAATAAAAGATTATCCGCGAATGGAACATTTAATTTAATTTCACTAATTAAATTTGCCACTTAGAAAAAACCATATGTTTTAAGAATTGGGGTGCCGAAGGTAAATGGAGTAGGTGGGGGTAGGGGTGGGGGGTGGGGGGCTAAGAGAGAAATCCAAGAGCAACTAATCGACTTAGGTTGGGAAGTTGTGAAGGCAGCTGGTAAGCAATGGTGGGCCAATTAATCAGACCATGGACCAACAAGCACGCCCAGGAGGAATTAGTCATTAGGGCTGGCTCCTACTGCTACTGCAGCTTGGACTCAGAACAGGCCAAGATCCGAAATGAGGGGGAACAAAAATTCTTACGAAAAAAAAATATATATATAGGTATAATATATATAAGGGTATTTCGAGGACAAGTTCTGTTTTTCAAATAGAAACCTATATAAAGAGAAACAAAAGAGGTTGTCCTCTGCTTGATGCAAATAAACATACACACATATATATCAAGATGATATATCTGTTAGTGGTGGAGGGTGCATATTGCAATCACGTCGGGGTCACCAGTATTGTTAGGGCTCTCGAGAGGTGAGTGCTGTGTGGTGCTTTGTGCGCCCCCATCAAGTCGATGGGGTCCTAACAATCTGTTGAGTGCAGGTTGTAGGTTGCGTGTTCATATAGGGTGTGTGCAGGGGAGGGGCTGCTGGATGGCGTTTGGCCCCTCCAGATTCGAATGTCCGAATCCGTTCGCTACTCCAGTCGAATCGAGTCGCTTTAATTATAGCATGGGTGAATATATTTCACTCATGCAAAAGCGACTCAACGATCCGACTGAGTCATCTAGCGGCCGTGTCTCAAGGCTCGTCGCTATGAGCAAGAGCGGGCCGCGGGCCGCTACATATCTGTATATATATTATTTATTTGTTTGAGACTATAGTTTCGAAGACTTGGTCTTCATCATCAGTCTTTCTTCAATTATAAATAAATGTTTTTCATGGAGTCGAAAGGAGAAAGGGAAACATATTGTTATATTTCTCGACGAGATTCCAGGTAATTTTTAGCAAAACCGTCACGTGCTAAAATTCAATCTCATTGAATACTTCAATTTGTGACCTTAATTGAGTCTATGGGTTCCGTAGTCTTTACCTGAGTACCCTTTGAAGTCGCGCTTGCCGCGAGAGCGATTACAATACTTTCTCCTATGCTTCGCATTGGATAAAGTAAAAAAACTCACCCGGTATATATGAGAATTGGTTTCCTGAAAACGGCTGTAACGATTTGGATGGAATTTACGGGTTATGGGGCCTTTTGTATTGGACATTCCATCTGATCACGGTCTCATCTTCGGCTAAGTTGTTTTTGATGGTTTTTTGCTAATTGAAATAATTATTCACAAGTGGTTGTCTCGATAAAAATGTAATTACATTTTTATTAAATTTTCTTTTAATAAAATTAATTGGTTTATTTATTTTAAATTCCACTAATAAATCATTACAAATATTATTATATATTAGAATTTGCCAATTTAATTAATTAAATGTATATTTCTATAAAATAATTTATTAGAATATATCAATTTATTCTCTTAAAAAATCCGACAGGATCTT
Organism: Forficula auricularia; assembly: GCA_024734495.1. NCBI lineage: Eukaryota > Metazoa > Arthropoda > Insecta > Dermaptera > Forficulidae > Forficula > Forficula auricularia. The sequence goes on from JALMQS010000150.1 coordinate 7,419,675, forward strand.
CCTCCTTCTTCAGGGTTTAAAAGAGTCAACGAAAGAACGTCCATGTATATTAATATTATTATTAATTGCAATTATGTACAATCAAAACTTTGTGGCCAGTGATATTTCTTGAGAATGGCCATAGCGGGTCAAAACGTTGGTAAAAATATAAATTAAATTTTATTATATTTTGGCTGCGATTAAAAAATCGTCCTTTTATCCTGAATTTAAAATAAAAAATATTATATTAATTAATATATTACTTTTAACCGAATCAAAATTACGGAGCATCTTTGGGTGTTCCAGATACTAATCTTCTATATAATAAAAATGAATTTCTTTTTCTTTGTAAGCGCGGATCTCTCAAATGCCTGGACCGATTTGGCTAATTTTTTTTAAAAATGTTCGTAATAGTCCAATTCAGGTTAATACGTAAAAAAAAATTGGAAAAGTTGCCCGGAAAATTGGAAAATTCACGAAATACTAAAACAAAATGGGTTTAGCCAACCTAGCTTGCCAAACAATAAAATAACTAAACTAGCAAACTAACTTTGTGTTGGCAGCCCTATCTGTCACATTTTTGAGATGTCATTTATTCTTAATAGCATAGAGAAAAGAGATCTAACCACATTATCGTTGAAGAGGAATTTAATAATGCAACACAGATTTAAAAAAACTATCTATTTTTTTAAAGTACATTTAAAAACAAAAATTAAAAAAATAAACTCCAACGGATCGTTGTTAAACTTTATCCAATGTACTATCTTATTCTAAAATAAAGTACTTTAAAATATAATTTTACAAAAAACTATATATGACCTTTTTTGTGGTCCTCAAGGTACTTAATTACAATGAATTTTAAATCCCACAAATATTAATTTGACAATTTAATTGACGAACTCAAAAATTGTTATTTAATTAAATAAACTGCAACGGATCGTTGCTAAACTTTATCCAAATTCATTTGAAATATTAATATGTTTATTCCTTCATTATTAATCAGATATCACTTGCTATTTGCAGTTCATGTTAACCATGCGCAAATCCAGGGGGGCGATGGGGCGACCGCCCCCCCCCCAAAGCATTGGAGATCAACAATTTTTATATGTTTATTTAATCTTTTTTTGTTATATAACATTAAATTTTAAAATTGAAGAAAATAAAGTTCTATGTGGGGGGGGGCGTCTCTGCCCCCCCCCCCCCGCTTGGACAATTCGACTGCGACACACTTCCGAGATCAAAAGTAGATCTTATATACCGGCGACCGCCCCCCCCCAAATCAGAGGTCTGGATCCGCGCCTGATGTTGACTTTATTTCAAAAATAATGATCGATTCTCATTTAACAGTCGAGGAATAACCATTCTACATTCGATTTTTGACGTTTCGGTTTTTATTGGTAGCCATTGGTGAAGACATGGAGGAATCGACTTAAAATCAAAAATACCAATCGATTCTTATCTAATACTAGAGGAATAACAATTCTACATTCGATTTTTGACCCTTCGATTATTATTGGTAACCATTGCTGAAGACATGGAGGAATCGACTTAAAATCAAAAATAGCAATCGATTCTTATCTAATACTAGAGGAATAACAATTCTACATTAGATTTTTGACCTTCGATTATTATTGGTAACCATTGCTGAAGACATGGAGGAATCGACTTAAAATCAAAAATAGCAATCGATTCTTATCTAATACTAGAGGAATAACAATTCTACATTAGACTTTTGACTTTCGATTATTACTGGTAGCATTGGTGAAGACATGCGAGCAACCGACTTAAAACTCAATAATAGCAATCGATTACTTATGACATAACTTGTATTAGAGGCAGTGACATTCTGATGATGGATTTATGATCCGATAATCGGTTTGTTATTGCGTAGCCGCTGGTGAAGACGTGGACGTAGCCGCCTTAAGATCAGGGATAGTTATCCGATGTCTTACCGCGAGAGTGAACTTGAGGAATAACAATTCTACATTAGATTTTTGACCCTTCGATTATTATTGGTAACCATTGCTGAAGACATGGAGGAATCGACTTAAAATCAAAAATAACGATCGATTCTTATCTAATAGTAGAGGAATAACCTTATTGCATTCCATTTTTGTATGTTTTGACTATTAATGGCAAGCTCTACTGAAAACGTGGAAGAATCGACTTAAAATCAATAAGACTAAATTCTTTTATGATAAACAACTCAAGCTTGAGAATAAGAGAATTTTTTATAAATAGAGATTTTTAATACATTTTAAATATTTGTTTCATCTTATTTGTTATGAGTGTATATTACAGTTAAATAGAATCACAAATTATGTCTATTTAAGACTTTATAATAAAACAATTATATTTATTCTCTGTTACTAATAAAACATCAATAAAGCAGCCAACGTGGGGGTCAGGGGGCGAAGCCCCTTTTAGAAAAAGGCCCGCCGAAGGCAGCGGCGGAAAGCTAGTAATGAATAAAACATTGTTAGATATTTTTGTGTACGGTATTATTCTTTATTTAATTAATTTCTGGAATTATTATGACTGTAAATTTATTTATTTTGTTTTTAATTTAAAATTGAAAAAATGTTAAACTTTTTCTCGTTGTCATCATAAAATGCAAATGAGTATTACATTTCTGAATATTCTGTATTTTTCATGACATACTGGGAAAGAGGCTTTTGTTTCTTTTTTTTTTTAAAAAAAGAAACTTTTGAATTTTTAAATACTTGGCTTGTTCATAAGGTGATATTTATTATTTCTTTGTATTTTTTTTTTTTTGTCTTTTCTCTCTTCTACCCCGAGATCAATAATTTCTTACTTGATTAATATCTCACGACCTGCGAACTGAACTCTTAAGGGAGACATAATACTATCACGGGGCGGGTTAAGGGGGGAATAACTTTTCTTAAAGATTCGAGTTTCTCTTATTCTCTCTGAGTTAATAATACTGCTAGAGAGAGAATCCTTTTGTGCTTTATTTCTTCTTCTTCTTATATACTCGCGTCGAAAATCCCTCTTTTCATTTCGAGATATTATAAAGTTTTTAGCTTCGATGATATACGGATATAATATAAAGATAAAACTGTATCTATATCGATACTTAGCTGAGATAAAAAAATTTTTAAGAAAAAATAAAAACCGACTTCAAAAAATTAAATGCAACAAATATAAAAATACACTAAAAGGTATAAAATAATTATTATCTTATTTAGTTACAACTAAACGACGAAATATTAACACGAAATTACTTTTTAAAGTCGGTGCCAAACAAACTATACCTATAAGCGAGCGTACCCGCCAAACGTACTAAGATCCGTCGAGTGCGATTCATAAAAGGTATATGTTTGACACCGACTTCAAAAAGTAATTTCATGTTAATATTTCGCCGTTTAGTTGTAACTAAATAAGATAATAATTATTTTATACCTTTTAGTGTATTTTTATATTTGTTGCATTTAATTTTTTGAAGTCGGTTTTTATTTTTTTCTTAAAAATTTTTATTTTTCTCTTTTTAGTGATGTTATTAATAGTGATTATATCATCAGAACTTGACCAAATTAATATGACACCATCCCTAAGACACCCCTTTCGGATAAAAAAAGAACCATCGAAATCGGTTCATAAACAAAGAGGTTAGGTCTAAACAAACCTAATAAAAAGGTCTAATACCTATGAAAAAAAATCGAAAAAAAAATGGGACCAATCGGAAGCTAGACTGGACCCAATGCAAAAAAATTTTCAAAATCGGTTGACAATTGGCGGAGATGGGAGGTAACATAGGCACAAAAAAAAAAAAAAAAAAAAAAAAATTCAATCGAATAGAGAACCTCCTCCTTTTTGAAGTCGGTTAAAAAGGAGAGAAAGTCGTCGAATTTCAGTCCCGATGGTTACCCATTCTCTGTTTTAGCAAACACAAGAAAACAAGATGAGGGTTCATCAATTAAACTAGAAAGAAAATAAGAAAAGTGTCTGAATTGGGTGTAGACGGAGTACAAGTAGATTTTCAACCACACATGGGCCACTATTAATATGTTAAAAAAAAATATTTTCTTCAAAAACATTACTCAAGTACCATTTTTTAGGAAAAATATAATTATTATTTATATTTATTGTAACAAAAGACAATCTTCATTGTTTCGGTTGATATATCTGTGGGAAATTAATTGTTTAATTAAGTATTTAATTAAGTGAATTTTCTTGATTTCTGTTTTATTAAGAGCATATGGTTGGCACGTGCCCGGTCAGGAGATGGCGGCCCATGTCCATTCTAAAGGCCGTCTTCTGGGTTCCGGACCCGGCTAAAAGCTTTCGGTAATAAATAATATTATGACAACTTGTGTCGGCTGACACTCATATGCATGTGTGTATGTGTATGTGTTGCTGCTGAGGGTAATTTGACAACGGCTGGAAGCCAGTTGAATACGGGATTTGCTTAAAGATGGTTGTTGATTTAAGTAACCAATAGCGATGTATTAATTAACGATGTTTTCACGATGACCCCCGAGAAATGTATAACCCCCTTTTTGTAAATAAATATATATTAAATCATAAATACGTGTGTTATTTCACCCCTATGAGCCAAGGGGGTGAAACCCGCATCCTACACATCTTTGATTTAATAACAAATTGTTGATATTTCGGAGAGAAAATGTCCTTTAAAATGTTTGACTTTACCATTCAGGGTATGGTCAAGTATTGTAATCGTGCATGAAAAATGTGTTTTTTTTTTCAAAATATCTCAAAAACAGCTGATAATATTTTGATTAAAAAAATTGAGCGAAAACCATGGCATTTCAATCTAGAAAAAATCTATAAAAAGTGAACATATAAAAAATTATATTTTTCGAGATAATGTCTAAATATTAGTATGTTAGTTAGTCTGTGCGTTACCAAATTGTTGTGGACAAGCTAGCTCAAAAACTAGTAGGAATATCAAAACCACGTTTCACACATAGTTTTGGTCCATTGAGATTAAGAGCTGATTAGATTTTGGTGCATTCGACCCATAATTAAGGGGAGGGGGAGGGGGGGGGGGTCAAAAAATGAAAATCTAGGCCCCAAACTCAATCCAAATTTTGAATACATAATAATAATAATAATAAATATTTTCTTCAAAAACATTACTCAGAGTATCATTTTTACTTTGCCATACATGGGTATGATCAAGTATTGTAATCGTGCATGAAAAAAATGGGTTCATCGATTTAACTCTAAAGCAAATATGAAAAGTGTCTGAATAGGGGGTGGGGGGGGGGGGGTAGAGAGGACTAGAAGTATATTTTCGCCCACACATGGACACTATTAATATGTTTAAAAAAAATATTTTCTTCAAAAACATTACTCGGATATCATTTTACTTTACCATAAAGGGTATGGTCGTGAAACTACACACCCTTTACTCTATTAACTAACATTATGTTTCACCTAAAACCTACACCACTTTCCATAAGTAAAAAAAATCTTTGTATTTTAATTTTTCTCCTTGTGAAACACCACCAACTCCAAACTAATTTTTTTTTTTTTTTATGATATTGATGTGAGAAGGAGATACACCAGAAAGTGGATCCCCTAAAGGCCTGTATGGGCTGGCCCCTCCATCGTGAAAAGAACAGAGTAGAAGGAAAAGAAGCCGGGATCACGAGCCAATCTCAGAAACTTAGATACAATTCAATATCTAATTTACTAAGGTTTAGGGGCTTCGAGCAGTGGTAAATTCTCGCGCGATAAATTCGGTTAAATTTATCTCCCACTTAATTCTTTATTACCAGACCCTATACTTACAGAAAAAATGTCTGGGTATAGCCGGGAATCGAACCCGAGACCTCCGGGTTGCCAGTCGGTTATCTGACCATTACACCACGGAGGCGGACAGATTAAACAATTTAATTTTAATAATGTTTCACTATAAACAGGGCCGGCGCTACCGGGGGTGCAACCCGTGCGGCTGCACAGGGCGGCAGAAAGGCAAGGTGGGCGGGGGTCGCAGCGGTTAAATGTGACTGTGTATGTGTGTGTGCGCGCGCGCGTGTGCGTGTGGCGTGAGCAGTAGGCTGTAGGCACTAGACAGGCAGTGGCAGGCGCGGGCAGTCGTCACTTGTCGTCAGTCGCAGTATTTCTACATGTATACAGTATCTTAACCTACTGTAAATTTAAAATTACAATAGTGTACAAGAACTGTTGACACAATTTGTCTGTAAAATATTTTTTATTTGTAAATAACACCAGTAAACTAATAACTGCTATGTTTGATGTTTCTAATTGTTATTTTATCCTATCTTTGTTACTTCCTAGTACTATTATGCTGATTTCCGGGCCGGGAGGAGCAAGGTATGGGAGGGGGGGGGCGCCAAACAAATGTTTTGCACGGGGCGGCAAAGTGAGTTGCGCCGGCACTGACTATAAACCAACACCGCGTTCCCTAAATTTGATTATTGTAATTTCTTTATTTATTTTGTTATATGTTTTATTAAATTCTTTGTAAATAAAATTATTTTCGTTTCACTTTTTGTGTTGGAAACGGTACAATATGATACATGAAGTAATATATTTTACATTCTCAGGGTTTAGTCAAGAAACATTTGATTAAAGCCAAATACGTAAGTATATATTTAGTGAAGAATGAGACTCGGAAGGGTAGAAGAGACAAACGGAACTAAAGCAGTAAAAGATAGATGTTTGTGTGTGAAGTGAAATAATCCCTTTTGCTATCACCAAACCGTAACAATACGAGAGCACAGGGGAGAAATATACAGAGTCAAGGAGCCGTTACTAAGGAAGAGTGGTGGCTTACCAGCCAACAGTTCCTTCGGGAGAAATATCTACTATTTGGAACTAATATATTTGACAAGAAAAAGATTGAATTGTTCCAAGTGAGTATTAGGATCACTTGTGGAAGTTTCTAATAAAAATTGTGATTTCGAAAATAGCTAAAGTTGAAAAAGATGATAAGAATTTCGCTTGATGAATTTTTACAGGATTCATTTAAATTCAAAAGTTAGAAATTATACTTTTAAATAAACTGATGAGCCATCTACATGTCTTTACCATACGCCTGGTTCCTCGCTGGTGCCCTGGAGGGTGGCGTCTCGGTTCAAAAATTGTATTCCTCTTAAAAAACCACACTCCAAATGTATACCTGTAAACTCCCAAAAATACATATTCTCTTAAAAGTTTCGCCTCATTTTCCTCCTGAAACAGCTACAGAAATGAGGCTCTAGATATGAATCTGGAAGTATTTTTTTCTATAATCTACAGCATTGTGATATTTTTTGTGTGGAAATATGTAGATTTATTTAAATAAGTGGGATCGTGTGAGGAGGAGAATTATATTATATCATTTTTTTAAAATTTGGGATCGATAATCGATATAAGGCTCCAAATATTTAAAAGAGATCAGGTGTTGTTTGTATGACAGGCTGCTCCATCCAGTATTGCTATGAGAAACTCATATGGGCATGCGTGTCTTAAGTCGTTCAATTTTGTAAAAATCAAAAAATAAGAATAACAAAATTTAGATTTTTCAAAAATTATAAAAAAGTGGCAAATTATTAAAAAATAAACAAATAATATATAAAATATAAATACAAAAAGATGTGATTAATTTCTTCTTCTGTGCGCAAAGAAAAGCGAATTGAATATTTAATTTTTGAGTGGTGAGGTGGGGGGGGGGAGGAATAATTTCCAATATATTTCAATGTTTCTTAATTTAAAATCAATTGGAGTCTTTCATTTCAAAATTCGAGTTCAAATTACAATTATATTTCAAATTTGCCGCAAATATACCGACGGCATCAGTGAACCCTGTCGGCAGCATTCTCTGAGCGTTGCTGCAAATTAATCTAGGCTATTATATATGAGTATATTTAATGAAGTCATTTATATATTTAGGGAGAAGGGTCAAAGAATGAAAATCTAGACCCTTGGACCAAACTTTTATTCTTCTGGGGGCCCAGTATGTATACAATATTTGGTTGGTTTTGTCCAAGGACTTAGATTTTTATTTTTGACCCTCCCCCAATTTTGGGCACCACTTACGTACTAACTAGATTTGAGTTGAGTTGATGATTTGTCTCGTAGATTGAATGTGAGTTGAGTTGATGACTGCGCCAGCATTATTGAAAATTGAGAATTGTGGATTGGTTAAAAATTAATTTTAACCTTTATTGAATTTGGAGAAGAAACCAAACTTGAACCATATCATATCATCGGAGAAAAAACCCCTAGTGGAACCGAATTGCCACAAAGAAGTCTGCATTCGAACACGTCATCGCCATTTGTATAATATCTCATTCGTATGTAAAAAAATCAGCATTTTCTCTCATTAAAACCATTGTTAATATTCATATCACAAATCTTTGCCTTTTATTTATTGAAGAAGGAGAAATACACCTTCCTTTTATTCTTAATTAAAGATATACAGTCCACACCATTAATTATAACAGGATCTTCAAGCCAGAGCTGTCCAGCCCAGCAAGAAGATTATTTTGGAATGATCCTCAGTTCATTCTCATATGATCAAATTGCAAGAATTATACATCATGTTTCACCTAAAAAAACCTACACCACTTTCCCTAAGTAAAAAAAGTTTCATCTTAATTGGACAACGGTAACCCGTTGCCTATCTTTGACGATCGATTGTGGCTAAACAACTGAACCGATTTCAGCTTTTAAGTAGTTATTCGACGCAAAATTTTGTGCTATTTTATTTTGGTAAGATTAAAATTTTCTGTTGGAAGCATGGTTTTTGAGTTATAAGCTAAAATCTGAAAATAGTTCGTGGTTTTTAGACCCTCTTATTTGGCATACCTAATGTCGATAAAAATTAGTTACAGCTTGTGCATATTTATTGGCCAGCGTGGCATTTTTTCCGTCTAATTTGCCTGGGCGAAAAAAACATCCAAACTTAAATAAATATTATTGCAAAATTGAAAAACTTGAATTTTCATTTATGAATCGATTGGTCAAAAATATCACGAATTTCCCCGCGTGGGTGTGAACCACTCATGTAAGATAAATACTACGGATATTTGAAAAAAAAAAAAAAAAATCCGACTTCACCCAAAAAAAAGAAATCAATATTGAACTGTTTTATAATTTATAAAATCCAAGTCTTATTTAATTTCTCTGACAAATTGAATTTTTTCCGAATTGGAAACCAATTGAATTGCTTTGTTATTTATTTTTTTGGCCACCCCTGGTTTTCTAATCTACTAGTCAAACAAGAAATCATAATAATAATGTTAAAACATGAAATATCTCTAACCGCTACAATAGACACAAATTATTTGATACTCACGGGTGCCATTAATCTATAGCCCTTTGCTAGAAATACTATATAAAAATGCCAAGGGAAGCAAATACCAAGTTCATTTTTCATTCGGAGAGCTCTAAATTTACTCTTTTAACAAAGGAAACCTGACTACTAAACCGAGATTAAGTTTATCAGTGGGGAGAGATCCCCGAGCAAATCCCTTGACAAATATGTAATTCTGTTTGTAAATGGTAGAAAAGAAATTGAGAGACGACATTATTATTAGCATGTACTTTGTACTTGAATTAAAAAAAAAAAAAAGAAAGAAAAGGATTTCTTGTTTGATTTTAATCTGGTCCATGGTTTTGTGTTCTTATAATATCTACTATATATATATTTAAGTAGATTAATTATTACCCAGTAGATTCAAGAAATGAATGTCATATACCGGGTGAGTTTTTTATCTTGAGACATTCTTATAACTCAATAACAGTGAATTATATGAAAAAAGTTTATGTAAAGGGTGTACAGCTTTGCTTCCGCCGTTTTTGTCCGAAATTCGAGGCTTTATTGTACAAAAAAAACTGGTTATACATTTATGATTCAAAGTATTGTCCATCACTGGCCACTACTTTCTCCCATCTTTCGGGCAGCGTACGAATCCCGCGTTGAAAAAACTGGTCATCTTTTGAAGCGATCCACGAATCGATCCAATTTTTCACTTCTTCATAAGACCGGAAGTGCTGGTCAGCCAGGCCGTGTGCCATTGATCGAAACAAGTGATAGTCCGAGGGAGCAACGTCTGGAGAATACGGCGTTTCCAAGTATGTCTTGACCACTTTCGCAACATGGGGTCGAGCATTGTCATGCTGTAAAATCACTTTATCATGTCTCTTGTTGTATTGCGGCCGTTTGTCTTTCAATGCTCGGCTCAAACGCATTAATTGCGTTCGATAACGATCGCCTGTGATTGTTTCAGTCGGTTTTAACAACTCATAATACACTACGCCGAGCTGGTCCCAGCAAATACTGAGCATGACCTTGGAACCGTGAATATTCGGTTTGGCCGTCGACGTGGAAGCATGGCCGGGATATCCCCATGATTTTCTGCGCTTGGGATTATCGTAATGAACCCATTTTTCGTTCCCAGTCACAATGCGATGCAGAAATCCCTTCCGTCTTTGCCTTGCAAGCAGCTGTTCACAAGCAAACAAACGCCGTTCACCATCTCTCGGCTTCAACTCGTACGGCACCCAATTTCCTTGTTTCTGAATCATTCCCATTACTTTTAGGCGTTTTGAAATGGCTTGTTGCGTCACTCCCAATGATCCTGCCAATTCTTGTTGCGTTTGACACGAGTCTTGATCAAGTAATGCCTCCAATTCTGCATCTTTGAAAACCTTCTCTCTTCCACCGCCATGCTGGTCTTCGACGTCAAAATCACCGTTTTTGAAGCGTTGAAACCACTCTCGGCACGTTCTTTCACTAATAGCGGCCTCACCATAGGTATTTGAGAGCATTCGATGAGCCTCAGGCGCAGATTTCTTCATATTAAAGCAGAAAATTAAAACCCCCCGCAAATGACGAGAATTTGGCTCGTAAGCTGACATGTTTAATCGAGAATAACTTTGTGATGCAGACACAAATCGACTAATATTTCGATGGGGTTATGTTTACAAATTCCTAAGCTTATTGTATGACATCTACGATCTATTTATTTCGACTACCACTTACCGCTACAGCCATCTATTGCGAAACGGCGGAAGCAAAGTTGTACACCTATTATATCAAGGGGAAACTAAACTAAGGCATTGTTTAACCTAGAACAAGCTTTCAAGGGCATTTCAAGGAAAACTTCTGTTTTTTTAAATGGAAACATATTTTTTCTTTACATTGCCAAAATCTACAAAAAAAACTGAACAACTTTCATATGAACTATTTTTTTATACGACATCAAATAAACAAAATATATAAATCAATTAGATCTCAAAAAAATCTCTAATAATTATTTTTAACAATCATTCAACTTAATTATGAAATAATAATGATCAAATAATTAATTATTAAATAAATAATTTAATAATAATTAATAATTAAATTATTTTCCGACTATGTTCTGTGACATTCCAGTGTTATCGCAAGTCTTCTGGATGAATTCCAGTTCCAATTTACTTATTTTTTTTAACAAATTTACAACACGATAAAATGAAGCTTGTGAGGGTGTATTCCTATAAGGAGAACGCTCAGGATCCATTTCAATGGAAGCCCCATTATACTTCTTCCACATTCACCACATAAATTAAGACTATTTCAATTCTGTCTTCAAAAGAAATCCTCCATTTTTATTATGGTAATACAATATAGTAACTATCTACTGGTTTGTCTCGAGAAATAAACTTCTTTAAACTCAAGAATTTTAAGTAGTTCCATTAATGAGAAAATAATCTCTTAAATCTGAGTATAACGAAGTTTTAAGATCATTATAAACACTTATTTTCATTGTTGTGACTTTACAATTTAATAATTATTTATTTTATAATTAATTATTTAATCATTATTATTCGATAATTAAGTTAAATAATTGTTAAAAATAATTATTAAAGATTTTTTTGAGATCTTATTGATTCATGTATTTTTTATTTGATGTCGGATAAAAAAATCGTTCTTATGAAAGTTGTTCAGTTTTTTTCTAGATTATGAGTATGTAAAGAAATATATAGGTTTCTATTTACAAAACACAACTTGACCTTGAAATAGCCTTAAAACCTTGTTCTACGTCAAAAAACAATAGCTTAGTTTAGTTTCCACCTCGATATAAATAAAATTTTATTTGAAACTTTTTTCCATATAATGCACTGTTTTTGAGTTATAAGACTGTCTCAAGATAAAAAACTCACCCTTTATAGATGTGTATTTTATTTTTTTTCAGGGCCGATCCTAGCAGGTGTGCAGCGCGTGCACCTGCACGCGGGCGGCCAAAATAAGGAGCGGCCGCATTTAGTTCTATCAATCAAGCGAATTTTTTTTAAAAATTATAATAAGTCGAATAAATATGTTGAATTTTAAATAGTTATTGAAAAATCAAAATATGTCCCGATTTCCTGATAGCATAGCATAGATTAAGAAAAATTGAATGTTAGTGCACAGTGTATTGGTCCATTGTCCATTAATGTCCACCCTTTACACACATCCTTCATTTGATAGCGAAATTCGTGGCAGAGCCGGCAATACGGCATAGAAAATGATACCAAATTTTAAATTTCTTTGATATGAGACAAGAGGTATATAATTACTTTTCAGCGTCCACATATTGATGGAATTTACTAAAAAAACACATGGAAAGTCTTATTTTAAAACCGTTAAGTGAAAAAAGGTGGGAAAGTTGTATCAATTCTATTAGACCTCTAAAATAGGACCTAAAAAACATTATTACCGCATTAAATGGCTTAATTCAGAATTTTTCAACGTTTTTCATGGCGCGACCCCCTTAATATGAAAAAAAAATTCTCTGCACCCTACCCTAAATAAAGTAAAAAAGAGAACTCAATACCAAAAAAAGATTTTAATAATGGTTAATAGCGAAATTTTCAAAAATCGAACAAAAATAGTAATTATCTTAGGACTACTATCAACCCGGTCTTAAAATTTGTAGAATGAATAGAAGTTTAAAATAAATAAACTGCAACGTATCGTCGCTAAACTTTATCCAATGAACTATCGTAGTCTAGGGTAAAGTACTTTAAAATATAATTTTACAAAAAATTTTATATGACCATTTTTGTGGTCCTCAAGGTACTCAATTATTATATTAAATTTCATCAAAATTTAATAATCCTTTATAATTAACTTTGAAATAAATAAATGATATTGAAATGAATGAATGAGCTCGAATACAAAAGCCAAAAGGCTTAGTTCTTTTGAAATGGCTGAGGGTCTTAAATACAATAGAAAAAAGATGAGGTGAGATTCCCAAGGGTATTTTTAAGAAAAATGATTTTTAAATAACATATTTTATTTTAAATTAAATATTTTTCATCTATATATATAATCAAAAGCTTGGCTGAAACTTTTTTTATTTTTTTTCTACCCTATTAAAGACGGTTTTCAGAATTTTTTAAAAAAATTTCACCCAACCCAAAAGAAGTTAGGAATTTTTTGAAAAAATAGCTTTTTTTTAAATAACCATAACTTTTTCAAAAATTTAGTTATCATGACGTTTTTTTTTAAATTTACTTTAAAAAAAATAGATAGTTTTTTAAATCTTTGTTGCAATATTAAATTCTTCTTCAACGATAATGTAGTTAGAACTATTGAGAATGAATGACACTCAAAAAATCTTACAAACAGGGCCGCCAACACTTGTTTTTTTTGCTAGTTTAGTTCTTTTATTGTTTGGCAAGCTATGTTGGCTAACCTGAATTTTTTTTGTTTTTCCTGAATTTTCCAATTTTCCGGGCAACTTTTCCAATTTTTTTTTACGTATTAACCTGAATTGGACTATTACGAACATTTAAAAAAAAATTAGCCAAATCGGTCCAGGCATTTGAGAGATCTGCGCTTACGAAGAAACAGAAATTCATTTTTATTATATAGATTTCCTAAATGTTTTTTTGTAAATCAGCAATTTCTAAACTTTAGCAACTCTGTTTTTTTCTTAATGATTATTTCATTATTTTAAAATTGAAATCGGAACAAATCGCGTCACCCTCGCATTGCGGGGTGGCTCTTAAGAGGATGCCGGAGCTTCTTCTAACTTTTTATTTAATCCCACCGACACCCTCTTCGTTTGCAGAGTTTTCGAATTAATATTTAATATTATTTATTAATGGCATATTATTGCAAAATGTTTTTGATACAATTTTCAAAGAAAATGAATATTAAGCAGTTTCATTTAAAGATTACTGTACCTAAAAGCCTTTTCGAAAATATTAATACTAATAATATAATCTCAGAGAGAGAGAGAGCGGAATTGCTGTGCATTCCTTTGAATAACCCCCCCCCCTCCCCCCTCTCCCTTTTTGGAATGGTTTTGCCAAACGGAAAATATTATTTCCACTGAATTGAAATGTTCATTTCAAATTATTTCTTTGATTTTATCTATTACTTTGAGAATTTGTAAAATTAATTGCGATAATTTTGACTAATATATGAACAATTTCAACAGAATCAGTTTGTATTCATATAAAGATCAAAGACTTTCGGCGTCTTCAGTGAAATATATTTATTATTTATTGTCGAATCTCTCCGACTAATTAGCTTCGAGTTGTTTTGGGGAAGCGTTTGGGGTGGCAATTTCAAACCTTCTTCTTGACATTTGAATTATCTTTTTAAAGAGTTTTTTTTTTTATATTGATGCAAATTGATAAAATTACAAATGAAGAAGTTCTTGGAAGAATCGGAGAAAGAAGAACCTTGTGGAAGAGTCTGAAGAAGAGAAGAGGTCAGATGATGGGGCACACACTGAGACATGGGGGACTGCTTAGGGATATCTTGGAGGGGGAGGTGGGAAAGAAAAGGGGAAGGGGAAGAATATTTCAGATTAGAATATTTCAACCAAATAATTGGGGATATGGGATGCCAGACATTTAGAGAGGTTAAACCGGAGTGCATAGACACCTACGTCTACACCCTCTCACTTAATCAACTTTCTCTTCTCTTCGGTAATGCAAGGGTCTTTCGAGATCCATAGGGGCTGCATCTTTACTGGTGCACCCCTTCTTGCATTCGATTGCATTAAAAAAAAAAAAAAAAAAAAAAAAAACAGCTGGCGGGGGACAGAGTCGAGTGGAGACGGATTGTTGCATCAAACCAGTCTTAGGACTGTATACTCAATGATGATGATGATGCAAATAAACATACACATACAGAGTGTCCTGTATAACAAATCACATCAATAAACCATGAACATGGGATAGGCCACTTTATAACGGTCTTCTTTTTTTCTTCTCCTTCTTATTGTTAGGCTAAAAGCCTGTTTACTCCAGAGCCTCTTTCAGGTAGGGTTGTTGTCATGTTCATGTACCTTCCTCACCAGCCGGTCTTCGTTAATATATACTATATATATTTGTCTAGATTAATTTGTAACAACGCTTAGCTTCCTTTTTTCCGCCACTAGATGTCCCGGCGATCAATTTCAAACAAGATCGAATATGGCCCGGTCAAATTAAAAACTTTTTATCGAAATTGAAATCACAGATACATGAAATATACTCTAATCAAAAGAGAGTAAATTTTTCTGATTAATCGTTTGGTTAATCATATCCATAATTTAATTAGTTTTATATTAAATAAGACGTACACGTTTCGTCATTTTATTTGTGTCTTTCTCAGCAACTTAATTCTCAAATCAATTTCCGATAATTATGTGAAATATTCTATCTAAAAAAATTGGAAAAGAAGAAAAAAGAATGTTTCTCATAATGATATTGGACAATTGAGTTGAGAAATAAGTCGCTGAGAAAGTCAAAAATAAAATGACGAAACATACGTCTTATACTATATATATTTGTCTAGATTAATTTGTAACAACGCTTAGAGAAATTTCTCTAAAAAAATTACGCTCTTGCCTAGAATCGAACCGACGAACTCTTGAACTAAGGGCATGAGCTCTAGCCATTAGACCAATGTAACATTAATATTTATATCTTGATTTCTTTTACTAAAACTATATATTTTTGATTTAGACTTTGTGTCTAGATAATATTGTATTCATTTGAACTCGAATGAAAATAAAAAAACACCAATAGATTTTAAATTAAGAAACATTAAATATATATTAATTAACGAGGCAAATTTGAAATATAATTCTCAGCTCTGATTTTAAACTGATGGCTCCAATCGATTTTCATTAACCAGGCAAATTTGAAATATAATTGTAATTTGGACTCGAATTTTGAAATGAAAGACTCCAATTCATTTTAAATTAATAAACATTAAATATATTGATAATTATTCCTCCCCCCCCCCCCCCCAGGCCACTCAAAAATTAAAGAGGCGAAACTTTTAAGAGACGATGTATTTTCGGTAGTTTACGGGTATACATTTGGAGTGTGATTTTTTAAGAGGAATAAGATTTTTGGACCGAGACGCTGCCCGCCAGGGAACCAGCCCGGAGGGCCGAGCTTCGAGGGCGTGCCGAAGGCACGCACAAAAAGCTCGTTCGCAATACGTGTGTACTCCATTCTGATCTTCTCCTTTGGACACATATGCTGACTTTTTGTATATTGTACTTTTCCCTAATATCTTCATTTTTTACACTGTCCATCCTTGTTAAACCCGCAATTCTGCGTAGCGATTTCATCTCACAAACTTCCAATATTTCTTTTATTTTTGCGGAGTCTGTTCTTGTTTCGGCCGCATATGTCAAAATTGGTCGCACAACGGTCTTATAGATGCGTAGTTTTGCTTTCGTTCCCAGAAACTTGTTTGACCAAATCGTTCCATTCAGGCATGCTGATATTTTGGACGCCTTAATAGATTGGAGTCTGACTTCCTCGCTAACACTTTTGGAGCTGGTTATCTGAACGCCGAGATAGTTGAAGGATGGCACTTGTTCCACTATCTATATATATAAAAGCCATTGTCAGACAGTACCCGTGGCGCAGCAAGGAGCATGTGGGAGAAAAAGCAACTAATATTCAATGACAGTTGTTATATTGTCAAATTTTACAAATAAAACATCTCTATTCTCTATATTATATATCTATAATATCTCTATATATTAATATATTCCTCTATATAGCTTAGAATATTAGATTTACGGCGTGTCTCATTTGAAATTTTAGTAGACAAATTTATTAATTTTAAATATATTATATATTAATATATATTTAATTTTTTGGAAATAATTCATACCGCGAAAATTAATTTTTTTTTTTTGAATTTAAGAAAAATATAAATTCTTAAAATTTTAGTAGATAAATTAATTTTAATATATATTATATTATATTTAATTTATAATATAAGTTTTAATGAGATATGATTTAATATGGGATAATGAGATTAATTCTTAATTTATTACTGCGCGGGTCATTTGAAATTTTAGTAGATAAATTAATTTTAAAATTATTATATATAATTAATTTAGAGACACTTTTTAGATAAATTTAAATATTGAAATGTATTATTAAAAAAGAAATAGGTTTCCAACCGATCGGGAATTTCGAGAGAAATGGTTGCATGCTCTAATAAAGTATTTATAAAGCATTTAATGATATTTTTTCATCTTTCTTTGATCAATATTCATTATTCAAAAAAATATTTTTTTCAAAACATATAATTACGGACAGCTAATAATCACATCTCGAGACGCTGCCCGCCAGGGTCACCAGCCCGGAGTGCCGAGCTGTGCCGGGCGTGCCGTAGGCACGCCAGGTACTGCTCGTATTGTTATAAAGTTGTAGCTTACAGCGTACTGGTTCTCTAGCTATTGTGAGAGTTTTCGTCTTTTTCTAGAATATCTTGATTTGGAATTTTTCGCAGGAAAGTGCAAATTTATGTAAGAGTCGTTGGAGGTCGTTTTCGATTTCCGAAACAAGAGCCGCGTCGTCTGACCTAATATGTTGTACACCTACTTCCACTTGTACTTCCAAATATTTCCGTATTCCAAATATTTCCAAGCACTTCCAAAATACTTCCAAAGAGGTGTACACCTACTTCTAATCGCGGATCACCCCTCGGTTTGAAGTATCGACTTCATTATAAAACTCAAAGTCTTAAAATGGGGTTCGATTTTTTAAAAGTCTGGTGAATAGAGAGTTCAATGGCAAGTTGATTTGAATGGGAGTTGCAACCAATTTACACATAACTACATATTAAGGAGATAGGTGTTGGATCTAGGTGAAACATTTTAATATAATAATAAAAAAATTGGGTAATATTTCGAGGTGTGTTTCACAAAAAAAAAAAATTTTAAGAAAAAAATAAAAACCGACTTCAAAAATTAAATGCAACAAATAAAATACACTAAAAGGTATAAAATAATTATTATCTTATTTAGTTACAACTAAACGACGAAATATTAACACGAAATTACTTTTTAAAGTCGGTGCCAAACAAACTATACCTATAAGCGAGCGTACCCGCCAAACGTACTAAGTAAGATCCGTCGAGTGCGATTCATAAAAGGTATATGTTTGGCACCGACTTCAAAAAGTAATTTCATGTTAATATTTCGTCGTTTAGTTGTAACTAAATAAGATAATAATTATTTTATACCTTTTAGTGTATTTTATTTGTTGCATTTAATTTTTTGAAGTCGGTTTTTTATTTTTTTCTTAAAAATTATTTTTATTTTTCTCTTTTTAGTGATGTCATTAATAGTGATCATATCATCAGAACTTGACCAAATTAATATGACACCATCCCTAAGACACCCCCTATCGGATAAAAAAAGAACCATCGAAATCGGTTCATAAACAAAAGAGGTTAGGTCTAAACAAACCTAATAAAAAAGGTCTAATACCTATGAAAAAAAATCGAAAAAAAAATGGGACCAATCGGAAGCTAGACTGGACCCAATGCAAAAAAAATTTTCAAAATCGGTTGACAATTGGCGGAGATATGAGGTAACATAGGCACAAAAAAAAAAAAAAAAAAAAATTCAGTCGAATAGAGAACCTCCTCCTTTTTTGAAGTCGGTTAAAAACACAGCTTAAATCAATTCTTTCTTCATTTAAAATAAATAAATTACTTGGAAATGCCCCCAATATACAATAGAGTACCAATTTCAATTCAGGATTAGTTAGGGACATCCTCTGATACGGTAAATATTTACCTTCAGAGCCGAGCAGTTTCCGAATGACAGCTCACAATGCATTCTAATTTGATAGGGTGGACTCCGAGACGACGACGACGACGACGACCCTTCACCATTCACCAACAATATTAATTCTAATGAGATGCAAGAAACATGACCTGGAATCGATCTACTTGAACAGTCTCTCTTTTCTAATATAGTTGTTAATTCAATTAGATTACAAATCCAAACATATGCTATTGTCATTTTTAATATCTTAAAGAGTAGATTTAATGCGGGATTATTCTTTGTTTTTGAAAATTCACAGAAAAAATGCTATATCTACTCTTATTAAACGAGCAAAAATTGCATATTTATTTATATATATATTTATTTATTTATTTGTATCTTGGTTCTATTTTGAAAACGGCCCTACCGATTTTGATGAAATTCACGGCTTAGGGGGTTTTGGGGATGACAATTCGATCTGTCACGGTCTCATCTTCGGCTAAATTGTTTTTGATGGGTTTTTTCGTAATCAAATTAATTATTCTCATCTAGACAGATCTAAATCTTGGAGTTTAAAAAAAATTTCTCTTTTGACATAGACAATGGGTTGGGCTAATTCATTCTTCTCAAAGACCCATGAAGAACTATTGTGATATGTGGATTTTAACATATTTTGTTCTTCCTAAACGTTAGAACTATTAATAAACGATTTACAATAGCTTTTATAAAGATCCTTATTTATTTAATAGAATGAAAAATAATCAAGAATTTATTTAAAAATATATTTCGCATAAGCAGGTCTCAATTTTCTGAAAAAACAACACATTTTGATAGGTTTTATTTATTAACAATTGGATGAATAAAAAATGAATCATATGGTTGAATCAAAACAGGTGCAGGAGGTGGGGGATCGCGGGGGTAGGGTCGACCGGTGTGGAGGTGGGGGGGGGGGTACAGTGGGCGAATATTATATATATTTGTATTTTTTTTAGTTTGTAAACGGCTCTCAAATAAAAATCGACCATTTTTTATCAGAATTTTAAATTAAAAATAATATTACAAATAAAGCTTTTAACTGAAGGAAGAAGTTGCCGAGCATCGCTCGATGCCTTCAAGTACTTTCTATTTTAAGATGCATTTTTTCCCCAAACTTTATGGCTCAACAGATGGTGCTGCTTAATATATGCTTAAGAAAAAGAAAATAAACTGATGTGGCCATCCACATTTCATGTACTTGAAAAAGTTTTCTCTTTTTCGGAATATTTTAACTTAAAATATATTTTTCCATCTCTTTATTTAAGTCTCTAACAAATAAATTTAATTGTTTGTTTATTTGCATCAAGTATCCTTGTAATATAATTAGTACCTGGAGGCACCGAGCGATGCTCGGTAACTTCTTCCTTCAGTTAAAAGCTTTATTTTAATATTATTTTTAATTTAAAATTCTGATAAAAAGGTCGATTTTTATTTGAAAGCCGTTTTCAAATTAAAAAAAAAATACAAATATATATAATGTATTCGACCACTGTGTTATTTTTTCAGAAAATTGAGACCTGCTTATGCGAAAGATATTTTTAAATAAATTCTTGATTATTTTTTATTCTATTAAATAAATAAGGTTCTTTATAAAAACAATTATAAAACGTTTATTAATAATTCTAACGTTTAGGGAGAACAACAAACCACAAACACAATACTTCTTCAAGGCCTTTGAGAATAAAGGATTTACCCGACCCATTGTCTGCCTGAGCACAAAAGGAAAAGGGAAACCTTTTTTAAAACCTGAGAATGGGATTTGTCTACCTGAGAATAATTAATTTGATTACGAAAAAACCCATCAAAAACAATTTTGTCGAAGATGAGACCGTGACAGATCGAATTGTCACCCCAAAAAACCTCCTAACCCATGAATTTCATCAAAATCGTTAGAGCCGTTTTCAAAATAGAACTAAGATATAAACAAATATATATATATATAAACAAATAAATAAATATACAATTTTTTGATCGTTTAATAAGAGTAGATTTAAATAAATTTTCTTTTCAACAATATAAATAATTAATCTTTGTTTTTTTATATATATTTATTTAATTTTATTTCCTTAATTATTATAGAAATGCCTTCGAAAAATGAAAAACTTTTAATTTAAGGTAGTTCTTTCACAAATGCGAAAATTCAAGAAGTCTTCGAAACTTGGAATATAAGTCCATAAAAGGATAATAACACCCTGTTAAAAATTTGAAGACGATTTACTACACCAAACATGAAATAATTGCAATTAAAAATGAAATATTTTACATATGGTAGATTGAGAAAGGGTGGAAAAATAATCATTATTTTATTTTCTTTCATTTAAGGACTTTTCACCATCTTGATGAAAAACTAATATTTGTTAGAATAATATATTCGGGGTAACTTAAAAAATAAAAATTGAAAGTATTTACCATGTAGTTTTGATAAAAAATAAAAAAAAACATATTTGGGCGATTATTTTATTCGAAGAGATATAAAATCAATGGCTTGGAAACGATCAATTCATAAAGAGAATATAGTAGTGTGAGAAGTTAAAAAAACATAACCTAAAATTTTAGCACCGTTCATATTTATAAAATGGTTACGAGGCTAAAACTTTTTGTGTGGATTGTCGCGATAGCTTAAAAACTCAAATTAGAAATAAGAAAATTCCTAGGAAAGTAAAGTAAAATTTTATTTACCTATCAAAAACATATATTTTCGAATATCTGCTTAATATTTGCTTAAGATAAAGAAAATAAACTGATGTGGCCATCCACAATTAATCTGCTTGAAAAAAGTTTACGCTTTTTTTTATGAATATTTTAAATAAAATATATTTTTCCTTCTCTTTATTTAAGTCTCTAACAAATAAATTTCGTTGTTTGTTTATATGCATCAAGTATCCTTATAATATAATTATTTAAATAAATATTATTTTCAACAATATAAATAATTAATATTTAATTGTTTTTTTTATATATATTTATTTTTATTTATTTCCTTAATTATAGAACTACCTTAAAGATAAGAGTAAATAAATATTATATTTAATATTGATTTACTATGAGTTAAGGATTCTAGGTCACTTATTTCACATTAAAAATCTTGGGGGTGGTTGCCGGGGTTTGTAGTTGTGGAGGATTAAATTTTTCTTCAGTTGGGTTATTTTCCTCTGTTTTTTCATAAAGAGTTTGCCTCAAAATTAATATTTCTTCTCGGATGTCTTGATCAAATGTATCAAATTCAATATAATGTAATTCTTTATACAGGTTGAAATGTATAGGTTTTCAGTATAAGTTTAAAAAGTAGCGTGTTCCATACCATTTTTTAATTTCTTCTATGAGCCAGTTAGATTTAGCCAACGTAACTGCTTTTTGTGCTGATCTGGAGGTAGACTTGCATTTTATGTTGATAGAATTGAGGAGTCAGTTGAAGGTTTTTTACAGGTGGTGAGAAACCACATGTGGCTGTTGCATCTTTCAGCTTTTATTAGAATTCTTCTGTAGAACACCATTAATTTAGCTGGACAAGCATTATTAATCATTAGTAGAGATTGTGGTGTTGGTGCAAGGTGAAACATCTTTAATAAAGATAAGAGTAAATAAATATTATATTTAATATTGATTTACTATGAGTTAAGGATTCTAGGTCACATTAAATGTGAAAATTTAATGTGAAATAAGTGACCTAGAATCCCTTAACTCATAGTAAATCAATATTAAATATAATATTTATTTACTCTTATCTTTATTAAAGATGTTTACTGCATAACACCACAATCTCTACTAATTAGAAATTCCTTAGAAAAATGAAAAGCTTTAATTTAATATCTCAAATTAGAAATAAGTAAATTCTTATTTGATTTATCTATCAAAATCATATATTTTCTAATATCACGTGGCTTCCGAAAAATGGCAGTTAATTGTCTAACCCATTAATATTCATTTCTTAGCTTTAGAATATCTAAGTGTTGATTAGAAATTACGTCTATAGTTTGAAGTTAGACACTAGATCCTAGTAATTAAAACTTGAAGCTAAACTTGCATAGTACATACAATTCAATCTTAAGGTAATATCGACAGGCTTTAACTTAACCTTGCAATGGTCTTGCTGTGAAATAAGAAATATTCGAATCAAACATATCTGTCTTTTTATTTGGAATTTTATATATATATTAATATATAAATTATTAGTCAATAGAACAGGGAATCCTGATGAGTTCTGGATAGAGCAGCACTAAGTGACCGCGAATTACGAGCTAATGAGAGAGGAACGACCGCCCAGTGCAGAGGACAGGGAGAGAGCCAAAATACATACTTCTATAGACAAGCAGTCAAGTCTTCGCTTACACAGCACATATATACAAGTCTACTCTTTGCTTAGACAATACACACTTCTATTCGATTTTTCACCTAGACAATACACATTCCGAGTCTAGTCTTGCTGAGAGTGTATACATACATATTATTATTACCACAGCGAGAGAGCCAGAAGATGCAACTTCTCCTTATATATATATGTTCTATATTCTTTTCTTCATTGAGCAACCTTCGTCATCTAAGGTACAGTATTATTGATACACGTCCGTTGTCATATAACAAGGACTACCGGCATACAAAGCGCGTACCGCTGATATATAATATAATTATCTACATTGAGACCCGAGAAGCACATCTTCAAATTCGGCACTCAAACCCGTTATATGTACCGGGTGATTCAATAAGGGTGACGAGGTACCGTATCTCAGGAACTAATAATCGTAGAAGTTTGGGGAAAAAAATCCTTCAGAGAAAATCGACCAAGAAAAATTGCTGGAAATATTTTTTAAGTTCATACATCCACCGCTAGGTGGCTAAATAGCTTCGATCGTATAAAAAAATGCAATTTTCTCAAAAATAACTGTTAAACGAAAAAAGATATCGACATGCGGTTTGAACATATTTTGTTGCAAATTTGATCTACTTTCTGAATCTAATAAAATAATTATACGGTCCCATTTAAGATTTTGGAGAAAAATCAATAAAACGGTTAACTTTATAAAACACGCCCCTTAGGGAGGGCGGCAAGAACTAGAATGGCATGGATGGTTTTTTATTTTATTCACCAAACCTTCCTTTCTTGAACCAGACCTTGTTAACAAAATTCCGTTAAGTCAAACTTAAGTTATAGACACTACAGTCCATAAAATTTTAGCATCCCCTCCCGCCTTTATTTTACATCCTACAATAAAAAGTCATTTATCAAAAAGATGGACTATTATGGTGGCATTAACGTGAGAGTATTCATTTTTAAACTTATATTGGAAAATTTTTGAGAAAATTGCATTTTTTATACGATCGAAGCTATTTAGCCACCTAGCGGTGGATGTATGAACTTAAAAAATATTTCCAGCAATTTTTCTTGGTCGATTTTCTCTGAAGGATTTTTTTCCCAAACTTCTACGATTATTAGTTCCTGAGATACGGTACCTCGTCACCCTTATTGAATCACCCGGTATTTTATTTTCACCGGCCGTTCTTCAGCAGCGATAAGTCTATCAGTAAACCATCCCGCCGGACCCAACAGAGTTTGCCGTGTCCGATACTGAACATAGCTTACACCTATGCAGCTTTCTCCACTGCAGCTGTGAAAATACATCGAAAATACTCTCTACCTCACCTCAACTAATTGTACTGCTCAGGAATAAACGTCTCATTGTCTTTTGCTAACTGTTGGTCAGTATTACAATTATTTATAGAATAAGTACCAGGAAGTCCGCATCCTTACATCCTTCACCGTCACATAAACATTTCATTCTCCATTATAGAGACGCCGAGCTTGGATCAGCCACTGAGAGACACACTCAAACCACATAAAAAGCCGAAGCAGATATAAATTAATAACCTAATAATAAAGAAACCTTAACGTAAATTTAAATAAAGCCCAATTTCTCATGAACATAAGAGTACATTGCCCCCCTTCGCCCCTTTAATTCATCCCACCCCCTCGCGACCTTTTATAGGGAGGCTATATTAGAAAATATTTTCCTTCCAAAAAAGCGAAAGAATATAATTCAACGACGGACCAAACAAAATATAATACAATAAATGTTATTTTTTACTTTCCTTTTTCCATTAGTTCTTTTTTGAAAATAGAGCTTTCAAGCTAATTATTTTCTTTAATAATAATAATAAAAAAAAAAACAATAATAATAAATAAAAATAAGAACAACAACAATAGCAAAAATCCAAGAGGGAGAAACAATCAAATAATAATTGTATTGAAACGACTGTAGAGTTTAATTAATGTTTTTGGAGATATTAAAGTAAAAGCTTTTCATTTTTCGATCATATTTCTATATTTGAGGAAATAAAAAAAATAAAATAAATAAAATACAGCAATTAAAGTTTAATTATTTTAGCCCAAGAGCCCACGACGGCCAGACCTTCATTATTTTATAAAAGCTGAAAGTTTTTCTGTGCATGTCCCCTATTCAGGTAAGAACGACCAGAGACTATAGAGTTTGGGTTGTGGGTACTTTGGCAGGTAACAGGTAATAAAGGTGTATAAAATAGTACTTTAAATTCGTTAAAGTATAAAGCTCAATTTTTTTATATTTTCTTCGGGATAACTTTAGAAATCTCGTCATCCATTGCCGGACAGCTATGACAGTTGCCACCAGATCCTTTGTCGTCAGCTCGGCTCGGTTGTGGAATACATTGCCATTAAATATCCGAACATCGCTTTCAACATCATCTTTTCATCGCTCACTCAGGGTGCATCTTCTCAGGGGGGCTGGATTGGAGTAATGTGTCACTGGTCTATTCGTACCTGCTTGTGCTGACTCTGGGTTGCTCACTGGGCTGGGAGAGTCTTGCTCATTTAAATCTTACTATATACCTGTATTCTTTCTGTTTATCATTTTAAATCTTGCTATATACCTGTATCCTTTCTGTTTATCATTTAAATCTTGCTATATACCTGTATTATTTCCGTTTATCATTTAAATCTTGCTATATACCTGTATTCTTTCTGTCTATCATTTAAATCTTGCTATATACCTGTATTCTTTCTCGTTTCAACATTTAAATCTTGCTATATACCTGTATTCTTTCTGTTTATCATTTAAGTCTTGCTATATACCTGTATTCTTTCTGTTTATCATTTAAATCTTGCTATATACCTGTATTCTTTCTGTTTATCATTTAAATCTTGCTATATACCTGTATTCTTTCTGTTTATCATTTAAATCTTGCTATATACCTGTATTCTTTCTGTTTATCATTTAAATCTTGCTATATACCTGTATTCTTTCTGTTTATCATTTAAATCTTGCTATATACCTGTATTCTTTCTGTTTATCATTTAAATCTTGCTATATACCTGTATTCTTTCTGTTTATCATTTAAATCTTGCTATATACCTGTATTCTTTCTGTTTATCATTTAAATCTTGCTATATACCTGTATTCTTTCTGTTTATCATTTAAATCTTGCTATATACCTGTATTCTTTCTGTTTATCATTTAAATCTTGCTATATACCTGTATTCTTTCTGTTTATCATTTAAATCTTGCTATATACCTGTATTCTTTCTGTTTATCATTTAAATCTTGCTATATACCTGTATTCTTTCTGTTTATCATTTAAATCTTGCTATATACCTGTATTCTTTCTGTTTCTCATTTAAATGTTACTATATGTTATGTTTGCTTACTTAAATGTTACTATTTGTATATATATTCTTTCTGTTTCTGCTCTACGAGGTAGCCACCTCAGAGCATTGTTTTAAATAAATAAATAAAAATAAAAGTGATAGTAAGGCGTCACAATAGGGGGGTCGGGTAGGCTAGGCGGTAGCATGTCAGCCAGCTAACCAAGAGGACCCGAGTTCGAATCCGACTCGAGGCATCCGGCTAAAATCTGACCCCCGAGGTAGAGACAAATTTAAATAAAAAAATAATTAGTATCGTAAATACAGCTTATGGCTAGAAAGGCCGAAAAGCCAAAAAAAAAAAAAAAAAAAAAAAGGCGTCACAATACAGGGCGGCTCAATGAAAATGTGAGAAAATGTGAGGTCTAAAAATCTTGAAATTCATGTTATTCTAATTTATGGACGGCCCCTTATTGTTATGTTGAAGAAATTGGAGGATTAAGTAATTCAAAGGCACCTTCGATTTTTGTTTGAAAATATTTTCTACCCCCCCCCTCCCCCCAACCTTCTATTTGTCTCTACGAATTTCACATACTGAGTCATTTTAACAAGTTCGTATAGGGTGCATATATGATATGGGGCCGTCGTTAAATTACGTCACACAGTAATGGAGAGGGAGCATCTCAGATTTGTAACCAAATGTGACAGGGGGACTTAAGGATTATTTATTTTAGATGTCACAAAAGTCAAATTTTGAAAAATTTTCACATATATTTTTTAGAATAATAAAAAAATTAGATAAAATTACGAGGTGGGTTGCACATAAAATAAAATAAAACAAAAAGTGAGTTTGAATTTCGATATATTTCGGGTTTTTTTGACTCCTGACGATTGCCTGATAACCCGAAATATATCGAAATCTAAACTCACTTTTGTTTTATTTTATTTTATGTGCAACCCACCTCGTAATTTTAATTAATTTTTTATTATTAAAAAATGTTTCACTTTGAACCAACACCTATCTCCTTAAAAAGTTATATTTTTGAGATTTCAGGTTATTATTATTCATAGCCTGAAAATTATAGGGTATAAAAGTGATAGTGAGATGTCAAAATACAGGGGGGGGGGGGGGGGCTCAATGAAAATGTGACAGAATTTGGGGGAGAGGGTCGAAAATTCTTGAGAATTCGTGTTACGTAATTTATGGACGGCCCCTTGTTATGTTTAAGAAATTTGAGGATTAAATAATTCTAAGGCCTGGCCTTCGATTTTTGTTTAATTTAGTAGTTTAGTTAGGTTTTAGTTGTTTAATTTAGTTTTGTATAATTTTCGAATAAGTTAACGAAACATTACAATTTATCTAAAATATAAGCAAGTTGGTAAACAAAAAAAACAAAAATCCTACTTAATAATGATGTTTTTCCACATTATAGACAATACTAAACAAAAATTAGCACAAAATGGTTTAGAACAAAAAAAAAAATTAGAAATTTCTCCGATGGGTTTGCGAGAGAGCAAAAAAGAAATTAAGCTGAAATCGAAAACCAATAAATAAATAAAGATTGCTGACATGTAGTAGGTAGTAGGGTAGCTACTAAACAAACACAAACAGTAGACCAATCAAGTGACCTATAAAATATTTACCTCGGAATTCTTAATCAAGCGCAATCACAAATTCCTTTTCTCGAAACGCACTCGAGAAGCTTAATTGGAGCTTTAATTATTATTTTTTTATGTTCGGCCAAGCTTAGATTGAAGAACGTGGGCGGAGGCGGTTTCATGAATTTTAAAAATCATTTTACGTCATATTTTGCTAGATTAATTTATTTAAAATTTAATAATTTCCTCTACTCTGGCTGCTAGTATTAGTATTTAGGATTTAG
>JALMQS010000150.1:7448276-7487003 GCA_024734495.1 Forficula auricularia
GTTTATCAAAACAATCTATTTTATTGTATTACTTCCTTACAGTATAAATTTTATTTTTTGCGAACTAAAATTTCTATTTTTAAATACTAAATGTAAAAAAAAGCTAAATTCTAACTGCTCTAGTTATAATCTAATAGCTACTGTCCATTTTGGTAGATGATTTCAAAACCCAAATAAGATATCCTATACTGTAGTGTGATCAGCACACTCCACGAAAGTCAAATTCTTACTCGCCAAATCGAGTCGTTTTTAGGAGGATATCGACCCCTGAAAATGTCAAAAAATACCGTAAAATCACCTCATTGATTACATATAACGCTTAAACTGTTTTCTCTACGGCAAATTCCATTAGAAGCAAAATTGTAGGGGATGTAATTTTTGACATTTTTGTTTAAAAAAAAAATGAAAATAACCATCCAAAATGAAAATTCAAGCCCTTTCTTCCAAACTCAACCAAATTTCGTATACATAATCAGTGGGCCTCCAAAAGGCTAGAAATTCAAAAACTAACCACCCAAAATGGGGAGGGTCAAAAAATGAAAATCTAGGCCCTTGTACCAAACTTAACATAGTTTTAGTCTAACGTTCTGGTGGTCCACAGAATATATATACAAAATTTGGTTGAGTTTGGTATACAAGAGCCTAGATTTTCATTTTTTGACCCTCCCTCCATTTTAGGTGGCTAGTTTCAAATTTTTTTAACAAAAATGTCAAAAATTACATCCACTACAATTTTGCTTCTAATGGAATTTGCCGTAGAATAAACAGTTTATGAGTTATAATCAATTAGGTGATTTTACGGTATTTTTTGACATTTTCAGGTGGGTCAATTACTTCTAAAACCGACTCGATTTGGCCAGTAAGAATTTGTCTTTCGGGGAGTGTGCTGACCACACTACAGTATCGGTATGGATTCTGAAATCATCTTCCAAAATGGTCAGTAGCTCTCGGTCTTTTATGACTCAAAATTTAAATAAATATTACATGAAACAAGTATTTTTTATTTTTCTAAGATTGATTGATTATGTCATTAACCTATACCCTTCAAATTACACAAGATGCTCCGTCAAAATTCAAAGGACCACAAAGTTTGGGAATCCCATGCGTTAGACAAAAATAAACAATTCACGTTTATTATAAATTTGTTTTGGTGAATATAAAATGAATAGAATCCAACTTGAATTTGTTTTCGTGAAATAATCCTAATGAGATTATCCAGGATCAACTTTACACAGAGAGAGAGTTTCATAATACCAGTCAGGACACATGTTGCTTTTGATTAACTCTCTAATCCAATTAGCCATTTACTTTACAAGTGCTCTCTTGTTTTCTTCTAATATCCGATTGAATCACAATGGAGAGAGAGAGAGTCTGCTTTGAGAAAGTTTAGCTTAGCTCATTTCAAAAAGGTCAATGTTTATGAGCTTGCAAAATGGATGGACATTGTGCAAAGTTTATTTATGAACACGTGTGTAGTCTTATTCAAGTTGAGATGAATTCCAACTGCGTTGGAGTGGAACTGTCACTGGAAATCAGAGTTTTTTAACAAACCATTATAATATAAGAGATAGCAACGTCACAAAAAAACAAACAAACTATAAGTATTGTAACTTATGAGGAGAATTTTCTAGGTTAGGTTTTACAAAAAGGAAATATTAAAACAAATGTATGTTTATTTTGAGTTTGATTCACTCGATATATATTTCGGGTTATTAGCCCATCTTCAGGAGTTCAAATAAAAACTGAATACAAATTTGTAAAAACATTTAACAAGTAAAATTTTGAGAAAGAAGAGTACGTTCAGAAAGTTTCATCAACAACCAGAAGTTAAAGTACGTTCAGAAAATACTTTCAATCTTTTTCTTTTTTCTTAAATATAAACAAAATGTTATTATTTAAAATAAAATTAAAAACAAAAATAAAAACAAAATTAAAATAAAAGCAAAAAACAAAATACAAACACAAAATATGTAATCGAATTTAGGAGCCGATTTTTAATTTATTAATTTTAGCCAAATTAGAATCAATGATTATATCTTTGTCAAAGTCCAATTGATTATTGAGAATACTGAATTTATTCATAAGGGACAATTATTTTTGTTTTTAATTTTATTTTAAATAATAAAATTTTGTTTATATTTAAGAAAAAAGAAAAAAGATTGAAAGTATTTTCTGAACGTACTTTAACTTCTGGTTGTTGATGAAACTTTCTGAACGTACTCTTCTTTCTCAAAATTTTATTTGTTAAATGTTTTTACAAATTTGTATTCAGTTTTTATTTGAACTAGAGATGGGAAAAAATCGTTCTTTTTAGGGAATAGTTCTTTTTATAGTTCGTTCATTATATGGAACTAGTTCATCGAACTAGTTCAATTGAACTATATAGTTCAGAGGTGGCCGATGTATATAAGATCTGCTTTTTATCTCGAAAGTGTGTCGCGATCGAATTGTCCAAGCGGGGGGGATGTTATTAAAAAAAAATTAATGTTTATATGCCCTTGCGGTCGGCGTTTTGGCCACCCCTGATATAGTTCATTTAATAATTTGGTTGGTATATATGCAGATGTAGACCTTCTGCAGGTGCAGACCATAAGAGAATTTTTTATATAAATAATAAATATTTAAAAATAAAAAATAAGTATATATCTATATAATGTGAAAAATGAAATTACAGAAAATAAAATTCAAAATCAACTGCATTGCTTTTATTTGCGTTTGAGCTTTCATAACAGATAAAAATATTTAAATCATTAAAAATAATTTAATTTTTATATGAAATGGAAATAAGTTTGAACTCTGAAAGTGAACTAGGCGAACCTGTGAACGATAAGTGAACTCTGAACTAGGAACTAAAGTTAAAAGGTAAATGTTATGAACTAAGATACTAAGAACTAGTTGAACTAAAGAACTAAAGAAAAAAGAACTAAACTAAGTGAACTATGTGAACTTAGCAGCTAAGAAATAAGAACCGTTCAAGAACTAAGAATATTCTTATTTCTTATCCAGTTACAAATATGTTCAATAAAAATTTTAGGCTTTTCCAAATGAGAGCCAAACATTTTTTTTTAATAATTAAACAAATAATTATTTAATTTCATTAAATATTCAATTTAAATTAATAAAAAAAGTAGTTGAAAATTCCATTTGAAATATTAAAAAAAATATAAAATATTCCATTTAAAATATTATAAAAAAATGTTAAATATTTTGGATCTTTTATTAGTTTATATATTATATTTGGTTAGCATTCCTGCATGAGTTTTTAATTAAATTTTAAATTAATGGTGATTAGGTATTCTGTTTATTGTTTTTCGCCGTTGGCAGCATTGAGGCATGAGAAGTGGGTTGTAGATGTACAGGTTATACGGAGATAGCCGACTTCAGCCGAACAATCCCGAAGTCGATTAAACGATTGAACTATAGTTCACCAAAAAAGTGACCGCTCATCTTAGTTCATTTTAAGGAATAGTTCATTTGAACTAGTTCGTTCACGAACTACCCATCTCTAATTTGAACTTCCTGCCCAGGTAACACACAATATCCTCAGAATATTCTAAGAAGATTTAAATGTCCTTAGAATATCCTTAGAATATTCTTAGGATATTGTGGTTACCTGGGTGAAGAGGGGCTAATAACCTGAAATATATATCGAGTGAATCAAACTCAAATAAACATACATTTGTTTTAATATTTCCTTTTTGTGAAACCTAACCTAGAAAATTCTCCTCATAAGTTATTTATAATGTTTCACCTAGAACCGACACCTAAATCCTTAAAAATTATAAGTATTGTATATACTCACATTCATTACAATCAAGCTGTTCTCCATAAACACGTATAACCGGTGTATATTTATTCTTACTGACGATCATTTCTAATCCTTGAGGCAGGAAATCGAAACAAACTGAAAAATAAATTAATTTTATGTACATAAGAATTCATAATGCGGCCATCTACATCAGCGATTCTTAACAGGGAGGCCTTGAAATTATGTAGGGGGCCTCGAAAATATTATAATTTTTTTATGTTTTTATATCGTTACAAATAAAATCAACTGGTGTTTTCACCATACGACTTTCACATTTTCATTTATTTGAAATCATCGCAACACTACTAATTTACGCCTACCTACTTCCTTTAAATAAATAAATAAATCTTTATTACTCGACCTGCTTAGAGGCACAAGTCCTCGGTGGCTAGGTCAACAAAACATCAATACAAATTAACTAAAGAACTTAATAAACATAAATACAAATCAATTAAAAGAAATTAACAATTAACAAACAAGAAAAAGAAAAAAATAGAAATGTATGCTCATTAACAAATAACATGATCATAGATTTCAATCAAAAGACAAAACGTAATTTTAATAATTCTGCGTAGAAACCCGATACCAGGAGGAAACGAAGCATTAGCCATCCCGACATTTGCCATAAGTTGTTAAGGAAACCTGGTCAAAACCTTAACAAGGATGGTATGACCTCACTCTACCTCAGCTAATCTCTGCTTGTGAGAACTAAATAAAATTTTGCACAACTCTAGGACATTAGGACTTGACAAAATTTATAATTGATTTAATCATAGGGGGCAGAGAACTATAATCCCAAGTAGTAACAGACAGACTGTTCCACAAATCAATGCCAGATCCTACAATTGAATGTAAACCGATATTTTTCAAGAATCTTGGCTTACGAATCTTTTTCTATGATCAGCTCTACCTAAATAATTTGGTTCCTGAAATCTATTCGTTATTTCCTCCCAACTCCTAAAACCCTTATAGGCTTTGAAAATCACTTTCAATTTAGCCCATTCCCTTCTCTCCAATAAGCTAGACCATCCTAATTCATTAATCATTGAAGTGACACTACTAAACCTATCAAATTTACCAAAACAAATCTAGCCGCCCTCCTTTGTACCATATCAATTTATTTATTATTTATTTATTTATTTCGTTGATTTTCTCAAAAACGGCTCTAACGATTTTTTTTAAAAAACCAATATTTTTTATAAGTCTAAGTTTACAATTTTTATACTATAGCAAATATACTTTCATTTGCAAATATACCTATTTTTCAAGAAATATGTTATAGCATTTTTTGTTAATTAAAAAAACATTAAAAAATATATATATAAATGTTATAGAGGAGGCTAAAACATTGGAAATGTTGTTCGGCCACAGGAAGTAAGTAAGTAAGTAAGTATATATAAATGTTATGTTAAATTCTGCTTTTTGATTTATTTATGTATTATTGTTACATTTAATTTTTTTGTACGAGTAATTAAAAATATTTTACCTAATGATGGGGGGGGGGTATTGTCCGCGAAAATTTTTTAGTATTTTAAAGGGGCCGCGACTAATAAAAGGTTAAAACTACTGATCTACATAACTTTACCATACACCTGCCCCCTATCTTATGTTTAATATTTTATGAAAAATATTTACTAACAGGGACGCCTGTAGGGGAGGCTATTGCGATCCAGAACCTTCTATATCGGTTGCATAAATACAGGCGGACAGCTTTCCTACTCTATTCTTCACTTAGTACCTGGCTTTAGTTAAAAGAAATATATTGAAACCCCTCAAATCCGAACTAATTGGGGCTGTAGCCTGTTCGGATTAGCCGAAAACTGGTGGTTTGGATATACTTATTGAAGAAAATGGTTTTCTTTCTATCCTTGAGAAGCTGAAGAAAGTTACAATAAAAGACGTTAACTTTTAAGGAGTTCGGTGTTGGTTCTAGGTGAAACATTTTAATATAATAATAAAACTTGAGTAAGATACGAGGTAGGTTTCACAAAAAAAGAAATAAAACAAAATTGAGTTTTGAATTCGATATATTTCGGGGGTTAGCCCATCATCAGGAGTCTAAGAAAACTGATTATATATTGGAAAAATAGTTTTACAAGTAACAATTTTTAAAAAATTTTTAACTGTATGTGGTGAGGGGAAAGTAGAGGAAGAGGAGAAGTTGTTCTAAGAATTAATATTTTCTAGTGAGATTTGAACTGGCTGAAAGGAAGCTATACCTGCTATTATAATAACGAAATTAACTTGTCAAGATTGTGATGCTTTTTATATTGGGCAAACAGGTTGCTCATTCAAAATACGTTACTCCGAGCATGTAAGAGCTCTTAATCATATTAATAAATCCGATAACATTAATTTAGATTCGACCTCAGCTTTCGCAATTCACTTTCATGAATCCAACCATTCAACCTCTAATAATAACCCTATCCCCATTCATTTCGAAAGAAAAGGCCTTAAATTGGATCTCTTAGAATCCACCGAAATAAAAATAGCCCTCTCTAATAATTCAAATATTTTAAATAATCAATTGGAAGTGTATAAAAATACAATTATTGATTATATGTTATAATAAATTAACTAAACATTCCTTCCATTGTTCGCACATTGAATATACTAGGGTAATTGTACTCTCTCATGTACCTTTCAAGTTGTACCTTCTCAGGTACTTGTCCATTCGTTATTATAATAGCACGTATAGCTTCCTTTCAGCCAGTTCAAATCTCAATAGAAAATATTAATTCTTAGAACAACTTCTCCTCTTCCCCTACTTTCCCCTCACCACATACAGTTAAAAATTTTTTTAAAAATTGTTACTTGTAAAACTATTTTTCCAATATATAATCAGTTTTCTTAGACTCCTGATGATGGGCTAACCCCCGAAATATATCGAATTCAAAACTCAATTTTGTTTTATTTCTTTTTTTGTGAAACCTACCTCGTATCTTACTCAAGTTTTATTATTATATAAAAGACGTTATTTACTGGATTGCAGAATCGTGGCAACTTACTGCGGAGATCTTGGAAGAAGCTTTCGCCTAGCCTCGAGTTCGAGAAAACACCTACCCAATCTTAAATTTGTCAAAAAAAAACTCGTTCGGATTTCCGGGATTCGGATTTGAGGGTTTGAAAAAATGAGAGACATTTCTTGGGAATATACCATATCCCAGATAAATAATATTAAAAAATTCTCAAATAAAGTCATATTAATAAAATAATTTATGAATCCCCTCCTCCTTTCTTAATTTTGGACTCACTGGCAATTAATAATATCTCCTCTTAAATATAGGAATCTTCTAGGAGCAGTGGTATTCAAACATTTTAGAACTGTACCCTGCATGGGACATTGAGATAATATGCCGACCCAAAATTAAAATAATCAATAATCTAATTCAAATTGCTCAAAAACTAGGTCTAGGTAATATTAAAAATCAGGTTGATGTTAATTTATTCTATTAACTCTGTAGGTACTAAATATTAGGTTGAGAAGTTGACTAGCATTAATCATTTATAACGATTAAAATTAAAATATAGTATATAAAACGTAGGAACATAAAAAGTAAACTGCAACGGATCGTTGCTAAACTTTATCCAATGAACTATCGTAGTCTAGGGTAAAGTACTTTAAAATATAATTTTACAAAAATTTTATATGACCATTTTTGTGGTCCTCAAGGTACTCAATTACAATATTAAATTTCATCAAAATTGGTTAAGTCATTTTCAAGATATTTAGAAAAAACTAAAAAAGTACCGAAATAAAGTACTAATGTTTGTGGGCCGATATGTACCAAAAACTAATCAGCGCTTCATTTTGTTAAAATAATGTTAGGTTTTCATTTTCATTTCAATTGGTGCAACGGTGTGGAAAAAATCGTGGACGAAAAAAACGATAACATACATCCATCCATCCGCACGCACTTCCAAAAAAATGGCACTTTTTGGCCTCTCGACGAGACCCCAGGTAATTTTTGTCAAAATCGTCACGTGCTAAAATTCAATCTAATTGAATACTACAATTTGTGACCTTAATTGAGTCCATGGGTTCCGTAGTCTTTACCTGAGGACCCTTTGAAGTCGCGCTTGCCGCCAGACTGATTACAATACTTTACCCATGCTTCGCATTGGATAAAGTAAAAACAATTAAAAAAAATTACAAAAGGAAAATATTTAATGAGAGCTATGAGCCTGTTTCTTGTTTTCAAGTAGTGATATATAGTATTATCTGGCTCTATTTTGCTCAATTTGAGTCTTAAATGTGTCTCTATTGCAAATTTGTTTCCGTATTTAGATTTTAGGTAGAGTAATTGGGAAAATCCCATCTAGCACAAACCTATAGTTAGATGAGGTGAATGATAATAATACCTTTAGATTAGGTTAAAAATAAAATGAGAGATGGAGTCTTCTGTTTTTTAAATAAAATAATTTTTAATTCTTTCTAGAGACTATAGTTTCAAAGGCATTGCCTTCATCATTAGTCTATCACAAATATTTCAGTATTTAAGTTAGAAATTAGTTACAATTAAGATGTATGCATTGAAAATTTTAATGTTTTTTTTTCCATGTTTCCTCTTGGGAGATTAGAATGTAAATAGAGCAATATCAGGGTTACTCGTCTTCTTTTGTTTAAGCTTTTTCTAAAGAGTTTTACCTGAATGAATGAAAGGTTTTTAGAAATGGGTCATTGATAATTTCTAGTTTTTCATTTAAAGATTCATGTTGGCATGTAGGCCCTCTTGTGTTCATTGATCCTAAGACAAGAGGGCCTACAGATTAAAATATGAAAATTATGCATTTGCAGAGCATTTAAATGCTAATAATCATAGTTTTCCAGATCAATCCAAAATTAAATTGATCAAGAAGTCAATGACCCCTTAATTCTTTCTTTAAAAGAATCCATAGAAATTTTAAAATCCTTAGAAAAACGCCCACATGAATCTTTAAATGAAAAACTAGAAATTATCAATGACCCATTTCTAAAAATCTTTCATTCATTCAGGTAAAACTCTTTAGAAAAAGCTTAAACAAAAGAAGACGAGTAACCCTGATATTGCTGCTCTATTTACATTCTAATCTCCCAAGAGGAAACATGGAAAGAAAAAACATTAAAATTGATATGTTTTTCAAAACTTTTCAATGCATAAATCTTAATTTGTAACTAATTTGTAATTAAATACTGAAATATTTGTGATAGACTGATGAAGGCAATGCCTTCGAAACTATACTCTCTAGAAATAATTAAAAATTATTTTATTTAAAAAACAGAAGACTCCATCTTTCATTTTATTTTTAATCTAAAATAAAAACAATTCTGTTACCATCGACAGTGAAATCTTTTAATCAACTAATAATACCTTTAGAGTTGCATCAGATAATTCTGGATATTCATTTCGAACATTAAGCCAAAAATTACTCAATTCAAGCTCTTTGAAAACAAATTCTAATTCTCTATCTGATGATAACTCACGTTAGTTTTTCGCTTAAATGAAATGGTAAATTTTTGGGTAATAGGTACACACTGAAAGGGATTCGAATCCATTCAGAGTCAGAAAAATCTTCCGGAACATAAGGATTGAATTGATATTTAAGTTCTGTCAAGTGAGTTGTTATATCCAAAATGTCTTTTACATATTTTAGTTTGTGAATAAATAAATAAATAAATAAATGTGTTAAAACCAATGAATAAATATTTAGATATTTTATATTAAGATTAAAATATGATTAGATTTTGATTGTATATGGGGTGGAGGGTGTTTGAAATTTGAATTCTTTGACCAGTTTGGACCAAATTTTGACTTAGGGGCAGTTTCATAAAAAAAATAATCCCCGGCTTACTCAACTCCAGGTTGAGAGTGACCCTGGAGTTACAAACAATATGAATTTCATAAAACAAAATAGTGTGGAGTTTGCTCACCCCGAGTCAAGGGTAGGAAAGAAAATAGGTTGGCAATGGCGAAATTCCCTAGATTTTAGTTATTAAAAAAAAAAATTTTTTTAAGAAAAAAAATAAAAACGCGACTTCAAAAAATTAAAAATGCAACAAATAAAATAGACTAAAAGGTATAAAATAATTATTAATATCTTATTTAGCCAGCAATCCAAACGACGAAATATTAACATGAAATTACTTTTTGAAGTCGGTACCAAGCAAACTATACCTTTAAGCGAGCGTACCCGCCAAACGTACTAAGTAAGATCCGTCGAGTGCGATTCATAAAAGGTATATGTTTGGCACCAACTTCAAAAAGTAATTTCATGTTAATATTTCGTCGTTTAGTTGTAACCAAATAAGATAATAATTATTTTATACCTTTTAGTGTATTTTATTTGTTGCATTTAATTTTTTGAAGTCGGTTTTTATTTTTTCTTAAAAATTATTTTTATTTTCTCTTTTTAGTGATGTTATTAATAGTGATTATATCATCAGAACTTGACCAAATTAATATGACACCATCCCTAAGACACCCCCTTTCGGATAAAAAAAGAACCATCGAAATCGGTTCATAAACAAAGAGGTTAGGTCTAAACAAACCTAATAAAAAAGGTCTAATACCTATGAAAAAAAAAACGAAAAAATGGGACCAATCGGAAGCTAGACTGGACCCAATGCAAAAAAATTATCAAAATCTGTTGACAATTGGCGGAGATATGAGGTAACATAGGCACAAAAAAAAAAAAAAAAAATCAGTCGAATAGAGAACCTCCTCCTTTTTTGAAGTCGGTTAAAAAAATTATGTTTAAATTTTTTTTTGTTTTGTCATTCGTCCTTTTATTATTTAAAAAACAATCAAATTTTTTTTTCTATTTAAACATATAAAAATAAAGTGGTAAAAAGTAAGTATATAGATACAACAAAACTGAGACAAACCATGTAATTTTAAAAATTTGAAATGTATTGAATAAGTGAATATTAAATTTTAGATAGAATATGGACCAATCTTCAATTAAGAGTAAAACTCTTATTCAGGTCCAAGCGATTTTACAAACCCCCACAACTTCTCACCATCTACAAGGCCCAAATCCGCCCCTCGTCTCGAATACGGCTCTCATCTATGGAGAGGAGCCTCAAAATATTCTCTTGCTACCCTTGATGCAATTCAGAAACGAGCCGTCAGGCTAATTGACGATTCTACCCTCACCGACTCCCTCGACTCGCTGGCTCATCGAAGAGATGTCTCTGCCCTTTCCCTTTTCTATAGATACTATCACGGCAGGTGCTCTGATGAGATAAAATCAATAATTCCCCCCAAAGCATGCTTTGCACGCACCACACGTTTTGCCGACTCCCAACACTCTTTTGCGGTCAAATTGGAAAAGTGCCGGACCACTTCATTCGCGAATACATATATCCCCATGACTTCAAGGAACTGGAACTCTCTCCCAGCCTCTATCTTTCCCAGCACCTATGATCTTCAAACCTTCAAACCAGGGTGCATAGACACCTACGTCTACACCCTCTCACTTAATCAACTTTCCTTCTCTTCGGTAATGCAAGGGTCTTTTGAGATCCATAGGGGCTACATCTTTACTGGTGCACCCCTTCTTGCATTCGATTGCATTAAAAAAAAAAAAAAAAAAAAAACAAGTCCCAATTTCACAATAGAAGAGGAGAAACGTCTTGTTTTTCTCGTTAATAAATATAAAGATGTGTTAGAATCTAAGCGTTCAGATTCCGATGCTAATTTAAAGAATAAAAAAATATGGGATGATTTGGCATCAGAATTTAATGCTGACACCAATCGTTTCCGAGCTAATTTTATTCTACAGAAATAAATATAAAAATTTAACTATTTTATTAGAAATATTCAGCTTTCTTCGATTTTAGTTAGAAATTTTTTTTTAATTTAATTTATTAGATATTTACTTTTAAAAAATATACCTATAAATATAATGAATTCTTTGTTTTATTCTAATTCCCTGTTACACATAAATTAAAATTTTATATACATTTATATAGGTATATTTGGCTATATTTAATATTATATACTATATATATTGATCTAGATTAATTTGTAACAACGCTAAGAGAAATTTCTCTAAAAAAATTTCCCTCTTGACTAGCATCGAACCTACGAACTTTTGAACTAAGGCCATCTGCTTTAACCACTCGACCAATGTAAGATTATTATTTATACCATGATTTCTATTACTAAAACTTTGTGTCGAGATAATATTGTATTCATTTGAACTCGAATGAAAATGAAAAAACACCAATTGATTTTAAATTAAAAAACATTGAATATATATATTAATTAACGAGGCAAATTTGAAATATAATTGTCAGTTCGGATTTTAAACTGACAGCTCCAATGGATTTTCATTAACCAGGCAAATTTGAAATATAATTTTAATTTGCACTCGAATTTTGAAATGAAAGACTCCAATTCATTTTAAATTAAGAAACATTAAATATATTTTTGTAATTAATTAAATTAATTGAACCGCGTAAATTTGAATAATTTCCATGATTCAGCCTGCGAATTTTTTGCAGTTCATAAATCATTTCATTATTTTTGTTTTGAAAAGGAAAAATGAAATTTAAATTTAAATTTTAAATTTAAATATATTCATAATTATTCCTCCCCTCCCCCCCCGCCACTCAAAAATTAAAGAGGCGAAACTTTTAAGAGACGATGTATTTTCGGTAGTTTACGGGTATACATTTGGAGTGTGGTTTTTTAAGAGGAATAAAATTTTTGGACCGAGACGCTGCCCGCCAGGGCACCAGCCCGGAGGGCCGAGCTTCGAGGGGCGTGCCGAAGGCTCGCACGAAAAGCTCGTATAATAATAATAATAATATTATAAAAATAAATAATATAATGATTTGTTTTGAATTCTTTTGATTTGAAACTCTAACCTATAAAATGTTTTTTTAATGTAAATAAACACAGAGTTATCCCCAGGATAAAGGTTAACCCATCAAGTTCGGGGAGTTAAAGATAGAGGGGTTAAGTCTGCGATCACCCTATGTTTATTTTTATGAAACATATTTCGAGAGGCTAACCCCAGGGTCATCTTAGTTTTATAAAACTGGCCCTTAGCGATCCATCAATACATAAATCAGCTCTCTAAAATGGCCGAGGGATGCTAAGTTATGAGATGGCTACATCATATACAATTTTTTTTTTATGTGTATGAGTGAATAAAAATAATTAATAATTAATTAATTTGTTAATAAAATATCAATTTTTTGAATTAATAATAAAGGGTTGGATGATGACGTTGTCGATAATTACGTGTATGTCCGGTAAGTGGGCCGCAGTATTTTCTGCCTGCAACTTGAAGCTCGCCTTGGGAGCATGGAAGGTCAAAGGCCTCAAGCGAAATGCGTAGGCGACAAATCCCCTGCAGCAAAAATAGTGGAATAAAACGTCAACCCAATAAGGAGCAGATGACTGAGACGATGAATAGACGATAGAGGATTTTGAACGATTTCTTAGAACAACACTTGATTAACTTTTAAATTAATGGCACAAGTTCAAATTGAGATTCATAGAATCACGCCCCCGCCCTCCCTTGCTTACTTCTCAACTTTATTTATTATCTGATCTAGTACCATATATGTTAAATCAAAATAGAATCAATATTTATATTAGAAAAAACATTATACTTATATTTATACGAGCAGTACCCGGCGTGCCTACGGCACGCCCAGCACCGCTCGGCCCTCCGGGCTGGCGGCCCTGGCGGGCAGCGTCTCGAGATGTGATTATTAGCTGTCCGTAATTATATGTTTTGAAAAAAATATTTTTTTGAATAATGAATATTGATCAAAGAAAAGATGAAAAATATCAGTAAATGCTTTATAAATACTTTATTAGAGCATGCAACCATTTCTCTCTACGAAGAAATTAATTTATATACTAAAATTTAAAGAATTTATATATTTGTCTACTAATATTTTTCGACTTTTTTAATAATACATTTCAATATTTAAATTTATCTAAAAAGTGTTCTAAATTAAATATATATAATAATTTTAAAATTAATTTATCTACTAAAATTTCAAATGAGCCGCGCAGTAATAAATTAAGAATTAATCTCATTATCCCATTAAATCATATCTCATTAAAACTTATATTATAAATTAAATATATATAATATATATATATATATATATATATTTAAAAATTAATTTGTCTACTAAAATTTCAAGAATTTATATTTTTCTTAAATTCAAAAAAAAAAAAAAAATTTCGCGGTATGAATTATTTCCAAAAAATTAAATATATATTAATATATAATATATTTTAAAATTAATAAATTTGTCTACTAAAATTTCAAATGAGACACGCCGTAAATCCAATATTCTAAGCTATATTAGAGGAATATATTAATATATAGAGATATTAAAGATATAATATATATAGAGAATAGAGATGTTTTATTTGAAAAATTTGACAATCTAGCAACTGTCATTGAATATTAGTTGCTTTTTCTCCCACATGTTCACCTGACAGCGCCACGGGTACTGTCTGACAAGGGCTTTTATATATAAGATGACAGATTCTAAGATTTTAATAGAAATATTATTAAATTGCGATATCAGAGGGGATTCATCCCCCAGGAGTCGAACCTGAGAACAAACATGCTTTCCGGCTCACTTCTTCTCGTTTATAATTGATTTGTTAATCTGAACCCGAGCTCATTTTTGAAAAACATTCCAACTCTTTTCAAAAATAAGATGCTCAAATCTTTACTATTATACTTATACGTTTATTATTTATTAACGAGGTTTTCGTGCGTCCTTTCTGAGGACAATATCACTGATGAAGATTGTGAAGTTAATAATTTAACAGTAAAAAATTTCAAGAAGGCCTAAGCTTAGATGAAAATCTTGAATCATTTTTCTTGAATGAAGACCCTTTCGCTGAAAAAAGACGAAAATTCAAAAGGGAGCTACAAAATTGTCTATTTCTTCCGTCTATTTATCCCGAAAAACCTCATAAGTATATCCAACCAGGTTATAATCCTTATTGTTGACCAAACTAAGTTAGATCAAATGTAATACCATCTAATTAAATCTAATTAATTAATTGTTTTATCATTAATTTGTTTTTACTTAATTGATTATTTATTTGTATTGTTGAAAAAGTAAATAATCATTATTATTCTTTTTAATTCCACCATCATCATTGAGTATACAGTCTTAAGACTGGTTTGATGCAACAATCCGTCTCCACTCGACTCTGTCCCCTGCATTCCTGTCTCGTTTGTTCTTTTTTGTACATACTAGAACCTTGGTTGTATTCTTGTTTATTTTCATTTTGCTTTCTTCTATTAGGATTTGGTTAATTCCATTCAGGGCGTCCTCTAATTCTCTTTTATTGCTTCCTAGAAGGGCAATGTCATCGGCAAATCTTAACATAGCGATCTTTTGACCTTGGATTTCGATACCTGTATCAATTTTGTCTTTGAATTCTTTAATCGCTTCTTCTATGTATAAGTTGAAAATCATGGGTGACAGCACACATCCTTGTCTTACACCTTTTTTTATTTTGGCCTCTCTTTGCTCATCTTCAATATTTATAATTGCCGTCTGGTTTT
The DNA here is from genome assembly GCA_024734495.1 of Forficula auricularia. Classification (NCBI taxonomy): domain Eukaryota; kingdom Metazoa; phylum Arthropoda; class Insecta; order Dermaptera; family Forficulidae; genus Forficula; species Forficula auricularia. The sequence goes on from JALMQS010000150.1 coordinate 7,463,629, forward strand.
GGTATAGATTGTAGATCAGTCTTCTCTCCCTGAATTTTATTCCCGCCTGTTTTAAGATTTTAAACATAATTTCCCAATTGACGTTATCGAATGCTTTTTCTAGGTCTATGAATCCGATGTAGACAGATTCTTCCCTGATAAAAGCCCTTTCTATTATTAGTCTAAGAGAGAGAATTGCTTCTCGGGTGCCTCTGTTTCTTCTAAAGCCGAACTGGTCTTCCCCAGATTTTCTTCAACTCTTTGTTCTATTCTTCTTTGGATTATTTTGGTTAGGATTTTGGAGGCATGTGAGGTTAGGCTAATGGTCCTGAAATTTTCACATTTATCCGCGCCTGTCTTTTTGGGAAGTGTGACTATTTTGTTTTTTGGAAATCTTTTGGGATGATTCCCAATTTATAGATTTTGCTAATTAGTTCAAAAAGTTTGTCACATGCCTTTTCTCCAGAGTTCTTTAGGATTTCAGCTTGTATATTGTCTATTCCGGGTGCTCTATTATTTTTTAGTTCCTTTTTATTTTTTAATTAGAAATATTTCTTCTATTATTTCTCAATACCAGTAACTGAGGATGGTCCAACTGAAATTTAGGCCTGAAATGTCTCCAATCTGTGAGTTTTAATTGAATCCATCGGTGATCTAAACTTTGACTGATGATACATCCATTAACCCAACGTGCAATTTTATGACGGCCACTGATTTCCAACAACATTACTTTTAATTGTTGTTTTTTTTTATATTTTATTGTAATGAATTCGAAAAAGTCATCAGTGTGCACTCAACACAACCACTTAATTTATTAATTTTATTGTAAACAACGAGTATTAAAAGAAGTGTTTGAAGTAAGCTCAGTTATAGGTTAGTTTTCCAGATAGCTGATAACTAGATATTGTCCTCTGCTTGATCCAAATATTTATATATTCACACACATATTACATATATCAAATATAAATAAATATGAATATATCATAAAATAATTTTTTTAAGTGTCAAAGGCTTGGCATATACTAATAATTGAACCATAATAATAATTAAATCTAATTAATTAATTGTTTAATCATTAATTTGTTTTCTTTTCAATATTTTATTTATTATTTATTTGTATTGTTGTAAAAGTAATTAATCATCAGTATTTTTAATTAGAAATATTTTATCTATTATTTCTCAATCACCAATCGGATATTGAAATTTTTTTCATAGCAAGCTGGTCACTCAAATTGAAATTTTCAAGATCCAATTGGTGATCGAGAAATAATAAATATTATAATAATAATATTTCTAATTAAAAAGACTGATGATTATTTACTTTTTTAACAATACAAATGAATCTATATAATAAAAATGAATTTTTGTTTCTTTGTAAACGCAGATCTCTCATAATCGCCTGGACCGATTTGAATAATTTTTTTTTTAAATGTTCGCAATAGTCCAATTCAGGATAATACGTAAACAAAAAATTGGAAAATTCAGGAAAAACTAAAAAAATTCAGGTTAGCCAACATAGCTTGCCAAACAATAAAAGAACTAAACTAGCAAACTAGACAAGTGTTGGCGGCCCTGTTTGTAATATTTTTTTGTGTCATTCATTCTCAATAGTTCTAACCACATTATCGTTGAAGAAGAATTTAATACTGCATTTTTACAAAAGTATTTATTTAGTAACATTTTTATTGTATAGATTATTTTATTTTATTTAATTTTCTCAAATTCTAAATATTTCTTTTTTCCAAAAAATAAATAGAATATGATAATTATTTTGCCAAAGTTTTTTTTTATGAGAAAAAAATAATTAAAAATGATAATCATAGAGAAATTTTCATTTAAATTGCAGTTAATAGAATCTTAAATTATATCTATTTAAGACTTATAATAAAACAATTATATTTATTCTCTGTAACTAATAAAACAGCAATAAAGCAGCCACATGGGGGTCAGGGGCGAAGCCCACTGTCAACAAAAGGCTCTCCGAAGGCAGGCCTTGAAGCTAGTAATAAATAAAATATTGAAAATAAAACAAATATTTCTAATTAAAAAAACTAATGATGAAGGCCAAGCCTTTGAAACTATAGTCTCAAACAAATAAAGTATATATATACATATTTATATTTGATATAATATGTGTGTGTATGTTTATTTGCATTAAACAGAGGACAACAACCTCTTTGATTCACTTTATGATGAATATATATATATTAATGACAATCTTATATTCTAATTAATGGTATAATGTTAGCGAAGTATACTTACAGGATGTGAGGGAATGATATGATAACTACATCCCTCGTTTATATTTAAAGAAAAAGTCGCTAGGTTGATATTGTGACGACAGATAAATGATGATGGTGGGTCTAATGGAAGCGGACGTCCTGGAAAAGAAGGAGGAAATTTGGCATATTCTCTGGATATCCTGGGGTGGCCAATCCTGGACAAAAGAATTTGATCATAACGAGCGGAGAAACCTCGAAGGCCAGGGGAGTCGACCGAAAAATAAGTTCACCTCCCCGGGGACATTCACTGCAACAAATCAAAAATTAATCTCAAATCAAAAAAGAAAATTCCACCAGGAATTTGTTTGATTAATCATTTCAAGATAAGAAAAAGATCTACCAAATAAAATAATTAATAGTAAACAAATATTACGAATTGTAAAAAAAAAAATTAATAGTAAACATGTTTACTTTTACTTACTAAAAAAGTGAAACAAGTACATTTGCTTGAAAAATTTGATTACTTTAGCCCAGCGCTTCTTACAATTTTTTAATTGGCGACCCCATTTTGACTGAGAAGTTATTGTTGCCCTATGTTTAGCTAGATCAAAATTCAGTTTTCGCGACCCCAAATAGGGTCACGCAGTAGCGGATCATAGGGTAAGGTACCCCAAAAAAGGCCGATTGCGTTAAAGTGTTTTATAACACTTGTCTTCAAATGTTAATAAGTGCCAAAATTTGGATATAATCGTTCATGGTTCAGAATTTTTTTATTTTTGTTTAATTGATTTTGAGGCCCCGTTATTTTACCGCTTAGGGCCCCCACTTGACTTGATCCGCCACTGGGGTTGCGACCCATAGTTTAAGAAGACCTGCTTTAACCAATCAGGCAGATTACTCATATTATGTGAATTGTTATAGTAATAATTGAAGCATAATAATTAAATCTAATTAATTAATTGTTTAATCATTAATTTGTTTTGTTTACATTATTTTATTGATTATTTATTTGAATTGTTGAAAAAGTAAATAAAGTTAAATCTACAAGTTTATTTTAGCTATTCTTTATTTTACTTCATTATAACATATAGTAGTGGAGTAGAGGAAAATTTAACACCATACGAAATGACTGAAGTATTTTAAATAAGTGCCAATTTTCTACTTAAATGCCTTTTTAAGTGACTATTTTAGTTATTTTTAATATTTGAGTATGCATGCCGATTTTAAAGATTTTTAGTGACTATAAATCCAAGCCCTATATAACAATATTATGTATTTCTAAAAAAATAAATAAATAAAAACTAAATTTTATAATATTTAATAAATTAATAAAATTTAGTTTTTATATAGGTAGAGATTTTTTTTTTTTTTAACTCAATTTATTATTTTTCTCTAAAGGTAGGACTTTCGAGCGACTACTCGCCGAGTACTTGAGTACTGTGGATGGGTTACTTATAACTGCTTGCCGAGCTCCAATTTTATTATTCAGTGTTCGCCCTATACGAAGCATATCGTAAGTATTTTGTAAAAGATCAAACTAAACTGAATATTCTATTTGAATGCTAATTCTTCGATATCGATCTTTTCTGATCTTATATCTTAATATTCTTTTCAAATATGACTTTAAGATATGTCTTCTACACACTATGGCAAATCCTTTTTAAGACTGTTCTACAAATTTTCTTAAAAACATATTTGAAATTATACTTTTAGGGGTAAAATACCGATGAAATATAAATATTTAATTAAAAAAAAACAACACAATTACATGGTAACAATCTTAGATTTTAGTAGAAAATATGTTTATATTGTATGTCAGAGAGCTTCATCCCTAAATTGTGTTTTTTTAATATATACCTATGGTTCCGCCAGTGAGTTGATTTTTAAAAAAATTACATCATATTTAATATCAAGAGAAGAATCTGAATTTAAGGTCGAAATTCAAATATTTTAGTAGAAAATAATAATTTGAATTGAATTGAATTGAGACAATAAAGATGTGTGTCTTCTGCTGGAATTATGAATTTTTAATTTATTTATAACGAGACTGTACAGGCGTACACCAGGGTGGGAGAGCGTGATGAAGGGCTGGAGGGCCGGACTGAATACAACCCTCCAGTTAAGGGTAAATGAAAGCACTATACACAAATATGTATGTGTGTACCTATATATAAATATCTATATGGGGTTGGGAGGTGGGGTCCATGATTGAGGATTGGGATCCATGGGGAAAGGTGGGGATCTAGGGGATGCGGTCTCCATTGAGTGAAGGAGTTCAGGGGGTGAGTTTAGTGGGTTGTATGGTGATCAGAGAGCGGGGAGAAGTTCCGGGGCTGGGGTTGGCGGGGCTTGCAGCTAGTAGACATCATACAAACATCTTAAAGACAACAAGACCTGAATAAGACATCTTCTGGATAGAGCGTGTTATCAGGGAAGTGATGCCTCTGTAATAATGAATTTTTGATTTTTCTAGGGGGGGACAATAAGTTTTATAGAGGGGCACTCCTCCTAACTACGTCCATGCATTGTATTACACCCCAGTTTATTTACCTTCTCTTCCTGCAAGAGTATTTCCACAAAATTGTCTCCCAGTGGTCAAATCTATTAATGCCTCGGACACACATTCTGGTGTTAAAGCCAGGCAAAAATCGTCAAAAGATATCCGTACCGAACAGTAATCAGGCTTTAAATTAAATCTGAAAAAAAAAGTTTTAAATTTTTATTATTTTATACGTTTTAAAATGTAAGATTGATACGTTTTGCTATAAATTAACGAAACATAATGGCTTCACACCTTTAGGTATATATATAAATTTAATAAAATAAATCTGGATATAAATTTTTTTATTACTTCAAAAGGAAAAAAATACGATCATAAATTTAAATGTTTTTTCTTTTTTTCTCTCTCTCTGTTTTCACTGTTAAAGAGAGAGAGAGAGAGATGGATAACAACATTCTTAACACCCACCTTTCCAGAATATCTTTTCATATTTTCTTATTTTTTAAACCTCATCTTTTTTTCATAAAGGATAAATATCATATTTATCTTGTATATATATGTGTAATAATAATGTTAAGATAAATTTCAATCATTATAATACAATTTTGACATCATAAAAACAATTTTTTTACCACTTACCTACAATTTTGTTCGTTTTCTGAGAGGGGTGATCCGCGATTGGAAGTAGGTGTACACCTCTTTGGAAGTATTTTTGGAAGTACTTGGAAATATTTGGAAGTACTTGGAAATACTTGGAAATATTTGAAAGTACTTGGAAATATTTGAAACTACTTGGAAATATTTGAAAGTACTTGGGAATATTTGAAAGTACTTGGGAATATTTTGAATTACTTGGGAATATTTGAAAGTACTTGGAAATATTTGGAAGTACTTGGAAATATTTGGAAGTACTTGGAAATATTTGGAAGTACTTGGAAATATTTGAAAGTACTTGGGATTATTTGAAAGTACTTGGGAATATTTGAAAGTACTTGGGAATATTTGAAAGTACTTGGGAATATTTTGAATTACTTGGGAATATTTGAAAGTACTTGGAAATATTTGGAAGTACTTGGAAATATTTGAAAGTACTTGGGATTATTTGAAAAGTACTTAGGAATATTTGAAAGTACTTGGAAATATTTGGAAGTACTTGGAAATATTTGAAAGTACTTGGGATTATTTGAAAGTACTTGGGAATATTTGAAAGTACTTGGGAATATTTTGAATTACTTGGGAATATTTTAAAGTACTTGGAAATATTTGGAAGTACTTGGAAATATTTGGAAGTACTTGGAAATATTTGAAAGTACTTGGGATTATTTGAAAGTACTTGGGAATATTTGAAAGTACTTGGGAATATTTGAAAGTACTTGGGAATATTTTGAATTACTTGGGAATATTTGGAAATACTTGGAAATATTTGAAAGTACTTGGGATTATTTGAAAGTACTTGGGAATATTTGAAAGTACTTGGGAATATTTTGAATTACTTGGGAATATTTGGAAATACTTGGAAATATTTGAAAGTACTTGGGATTATTTGAAAGTACTTTGGAATACTTGAAAGTACCTGGGAATATTTTGAATTACTTGGGAATATTTGGAAATACTTGGAAATATTTGAAAGTACTTGGGATTATTTGAAAGTACTTGGGAATATTTGAAAGTAGTTGGGAATATTTGAAAGTACTTGGGAATATTTTGAATTACTTGGGAATATTTGGAAATACTTGGAAATATTTGAAAGTACTTGGGACTATTTGAAAGTACTTGGGAATATTTGAAAGTACTTGGAATATATTTGAATTACTTGGGAATATTTGAAAGTACTTGGGAATATTTGAAAGTACTTGGGAATATTCGAAAGTACTTGAGAAGACTAAACCATTATATATAAACGTACACCTATCAGAACGCATTAAATTGGATTCTCAAATGCAATTCCACCATTACTTCACATATAGTAAAAATTTAAATTATTATTTTAAAACCCAGTATATACGGAGTCCAGGAACAGTAGGTATAGCTCCTGGCTAGCAAGATGCCAAAGGCGGGCTTCTCAGCTGGTAAATAAAATTTTATTTTCTACAACCCTTAAGCTATTCACATTAATTGCTTCCACAAGAAAATTAAATATTTTCTCTTAACTAATTTACAATTTAAACTATTTTGCAAAGAAGATAATGTGTAGGACAAAATTGTTTATTATGTATTTAATATTAAAATAATAATTAAAAAAAATTCTCAGACACCTGGAAATATAATAGGGTTTCTAACTACTCAAATATAATTAAATTATTACCTATAACTTTTATAAACGGGTTGATTATTTCCTCTTGGATATCCCGGAGATGACAATATTCCAGAAATTTGTGAAATCTCTTGATATTCTGAGTAGGGTTTTCTCAGAGGACACCACGCTTTTGTCCACACCAATTTTTTCAATACGTGCAACCATTGGCCAAAACTTAATAGTCTACAAATTCCTGGACTTGTGGGAATGCTAATTCTTTTCTGAATTTCATCTATATTTGTCAAGTTAAACGTGGTAAGTTCTGCTTGTTCTGGGCTATTAAATGTTGTTTCATAAAGATTCCGTGGTTGTTGGTATTAAATTTTCAAATTCACTTGAGTCTGAGGAGTTACTAATTCTATCCCAATTCTCGTTATTGAGGGTTATATTCTGATTTGTATCCTCACGTTCGATACAAACACTTCCAATAAGTTTTTTCCTTCTGAACAATATTTTGTTACATTTTGTACATCAAAATCAGATGAACGCCCACGAGAACATTCAAGTTGTTGTACTTCTAATACAAAACCACGAACAACAGACGGTCTCCCCAAGGTTTTCTAAATCTTAATATTTTCGCTTGTTCATTCCAAACGTTTAAATCAAACCGTGTGGTCCATATTCGTCCTGTTTGACAACCGCAAAATCGTTGTCCTTCAAGTTCTAAATACGATGTGGAACACCCTTGATCAGACTCATCACCAAGAAGAAATACTGAAATCGAATTCTTAATTCGCATATATTTGGATTTGTTCTGTATATACGGTATAAACAATCGGATGGCTCATTGTAGATATACGGGAAGCCTTGGCTCAATAATATAAAATGCTGCTCATTGTAACCTTCTTCGCAACAGTTTGGAAAATATTGAGGCGAGAAATTAGGATAATTTGTTTCTCCATGAAACGGAGGTTTAAGAATTGGAAAAACAGGGGGATTTTGGGTGTTTTTCTAGAAGAGGGGATTTTCAATAGTATCGCAAGGTAATCCTGGCAAATTGTTATTCGGAGTTTCACAAGAAATTTGATGAATTTGAATCCGAAATCGTCCTCCGTTAGGAATGTTGCCTATAAAACCAAGAACAGCTTCTCCTGGAAACGGCCTTAGGATTTTATTTCCCAAAACTCGTCCACAAATCTTTTCCACACCGAGATCTAAATGATCACCGATACAATTTGTTGAGGTTGGTAGTGAAAAAGTCTAGAAAATTGATTTGAAGTGAGCAAATAAGTTGGCCGCGAGGGGCGTTAATCACATATTGACATCGAGTGTTTCCTGGGTAAGGATTGGGATATCCTGGGCTTGCGATGTCAATGTGAGAACTAGAATGGATTCCTCCGCATTCTGGTAAGGGTCGCTGACGACAGGGATGTTGTCGACCGATGATGATGAATCCACGCCCTTTCGAAAATGGAGCACCTCTATAAAATAAACAAACAGAAAAAACATTGATGATGTTACTTTTAATATTCCATATATTAACATGTTTGTTTATTTTCTATCTCAATAATAATAAATACATTCTTGTTGCCATGGCAACCTAATTAGATTAAATTAATTATTTAATATAGGTATATCAATTATTATTATTACTATTTCTAACTTTACATATTAATTTATATCAATTTATTAAATTTATTAATCTACTTATATTAAACATATAATTCTTGAATATATATATATATATAACGATTTGAATGAAATTCACGGGCTAGGGGTTTTTTGGGTTGGACTGGCAATATTTCAAAAACAAATTGTCGAAAAAAAACGAAAAAATGGCAAGGCTATATTATAGCCTTGTGAAATTTCTGATTTTTGACAAAAAATTTGAAATATACAAATTATAGAAATTTTAGTATATTTGGGATGAGACAGGTCCTAAAGAATTGAAAAAATGAATTTTATTTGAAATATCTCAAAACCGTATGAACCCCGGGTCTCAAATCATTAGTTTTAGAGTTATCACAGTTTTAATTTAAATTACTGCCATTCTGAGACCCCTATGGACCGGGGGTAGAATAGGTCCATAGTATCCCCTGCTTGTCGTAAAAGGCGACTAAAAGGGGTTGGACGTGAGGCTAACAAGCTCACTCCGTAAAAAAGTCTCCCAGATATGGAAGCAACCATTTGCTTCCATTCATCTGGGAGAAGAAGAATATTAGAAGACACCTACGAGTATATTAAAACAAAAATAATACATTAAGATTCTAAAGAAAAAAAATACTATTCTTCTTTGTAGAAGATTCTCATATAAGAAACTTGGATATTATATGTATACAGGCTGCTTCGCAGCCTGTATACATATAACCACGTTACGCTCGATCTGAGAGTAGCAAAACCGCCTGGTTTTCCTTGGGAGTCACCTCTCCTAAGTAAGTTCTTTCACTTCTTAATAATAAAAATTTGGAACTCATATATATATTGCATTCATGCATAGGATGCAAACTGTTCCTCTAAATGCATGATTCATCAGTTCGCAAAAATTTATTCAGGAATTACATTAAAATTCCAATCAGAATTCTACTCAATAAAATTTTTTGCAAATTTTAAGTAAAATAGAATCGGAATTGATTCTAAAATAACAGAGAAAAACATTTTTGATTAATTTCAGCTTGACAATCATCAACTAATAAACAAATCAATTAACAATAAAATGTCAATTTGAAAGTTTAAATCGCAACAATGGACATATTTGAATTCAAATTATCATATTTGAACGGAATTTTAAATAAAAAATTTCAAATTATTTATATATTGCCATTTGCTTGGTGTAATTCTTAAGGCCATTTTTTTAATGATTTCTTATCAAGGGATGCTTGTCCGAGGGGTAGAGGTCGCTGCCTAATTAATTAATCGCGTGGTCGAAGCCAACGTTTCAAGTTCAAGACCTGTCGTAATTATTATTATTATTTTTTTTTAATACTAGAAATTTTAAATTATTTTTTTAACTCAACTGTGATATAAATATTTATTTTTTAAACATTAAGAGCCCCCGCAGACTGCAGACTTTTTATCGGCCGATAGTTTGGTCGGCTTCTTAATCAGTATGGAGAGGAATGCATATGCGCACACTACAGCGATTCAGTATCGGCCGATAAAAAAGTTTGATGGGCTACCCGATTACATTCAAACTAATCTGTCGGCCAACTATCGGCCGACTGTTTAATCAGTATTGGCGCATACACGCCTGCGCATACATGACGATTGTTTAGTCGGCCGATAGTTGTTGTTTGTATGTTTCTCTGTCTCTATTTGTATCCTCCTTCGCTATTGCTGGTCCAATTAGCTTGACAAGTTCATTGAAGCTGGTAATGCTCATTCGATAATAGGCGAAAATTTTTTCGGGTAATCAAGTAATTTGGAATGCATAGTGTAAAATTTTCCACTAACTAATCTATCACTGAGAATGGGATGCACCCAATACTCTCGGAATCTCTTCTTGATTTTCCTCCTCCGGAGTATGATGAGAGCAATAATTTTTCTGGACAATATTTTCATTGTGCGACCGCTTCAACAGTCAGTTACAAACTAGTTCGAGAATAGTCGGCCGGCTGTTGGATAGTCTGCGCCCTGTTCACCAACCAAACTGTTTAGTTGGCTCGGTGTGCGCACTTTCAGCCCAACCCGACTAAACAATCGGCCGATAAAAAGTCTGCAGTCTGCGGGGGCCCTAAGACTAAAATTTGTTTGAATTATTTTGCCATTATTTTTTTTAATATAATAATTAAATTACTCTGGCCTTAATCATCGCAGGAATTCGAAATACCATCCTAAAATTTTTGTTATATTTGAAATAAAACCGAATTCCATATAAAGGCTTCTTTGAGTTGAGAAATTAATTTAAAACCGGTGTTGTTTATATGTATTTTATTATAATTTTATGATAATGTAATGAAATCCCATTATTGGAGACTTCAATATGGTCTAATTAAATTATTGAAAAAAATTAAAAACTTAAACATGATACATTAATTAATTTTTAATTATTTTATACCCAACGTAAATACGACATTTAAATAGTCTATTTTTTGAGCGACGTGTCTGTAGAGCTCTGTAGCTCAGTGGGCTAAGTGATTAATTAAATAAGGTTTAATTTTTTAATTGATTTATTCACACACTGATCCTGGTTCGATCCCAATCTCTGCGCTATTTTTAAAAACAATTTTTTTTTTAATATTATATTTTAAAACAATCAATAATTTTTATATAAAAGCACCTGATTACCGAGCGATGCTCGGTAACTTTTTGTTTCAGTTAAAATCTGTATATTAATCCCCGAAACCCCGTACCCCCTCCGGACCCCCCCCCCCACCACTGCACCACAGCTCCTGCACCCCCACATCTACCTCCACCAACCGCACCCTCCCTCGCCCCCTTATCCAGTTTTTGCATTTCTATACTTCTAGTGGCCCACAGATTATGTGTACCTATATAGGTATATAAATAAATATCGTATAATTTTTTTTAATTAAATAACCATTTTTAGTTCATCAATTAAAGTGCCAAATTATAATATACTACCTATATTTGTCTAGATTAATTTGTAACAACGCTTGAGAAATTTCTCTAAAAAATTACCCTCTTGCCTAGAATCGAACCGACGAACTCTTGAACTATGGTCATCAGCTCTAACCACTAGACCAATGTCACATTAATATTTATATCTTGATTTCTTTTACTAAAACTATATATTTTTGATTTAGACTTTGTGTCTAGATAATATTGTATTCATTTGAACTCGAATGAAAATGAAAAAACACCAATAGATTTTAAATTAAGAAACATTAAATATATATTAATTAACGAGGCAAATTTGAAATATAATTCTCAGCTCTGATTTTAAACTGATGGCTCCAATCGATTTTTCATTAACCAGGCAAATTTGAAATATATATATTCGAATTTTGAAATGAAAGACTCGAATTCATTTTAAATTAAGAAACATTAAATATATTGATAATTGTTCCTCCCCCCCCCCCTCGCCACTCAAAAATTAAAGATGCGAAACTTTTAAGAGACGATGTATTTTCGGTAGTTTACGGGTATACATTTGGAGTGTGGTTTTTAAGAGGAATAAAATTTTTGGACCGAGACGCTGCCCGCCAGGGCACCAGCCCGGAGGGCCGAGCTTCGAGGGCGTGCCGAAGGCACGCACGAAAAGCTCGTATAACAATATGTTTGTGGGATTTAAAAATCAATTTATAATCGTTTTTAAGGAATTTGGTGTTGGTACTTGGTGAAACATTTTTTAAAATAAATAAATAATAAAAAAAATAAAAAAATAAATTCGTTTTATTTTTTATATCTTAATGTGAAACCTACCAAGTATTTTTATCCAATAATTTCAATTTATAATCAATTAAATTAAACCAATTATTTTACATGAATTTATGCATACATTGTTTTAGAGCTTCGATTCCGGAGATTACTTCTCCACCATCGAGTGTCCTTGATCATCTTTTAGTCCTTGTTTTTAATAAGAGGAAAAAACTAATTAAAGAAAAAACCTCTTTTCCGATAATTATTTCAATTCAATTGATCCAGTCCCGTCATTCAATCAATTAAATTGCTTTTTTTCTTTTTTTTATAAATTTTATTAAACCAATTATTTTACATTAATTAATGTATACATTGTATTTTTTTGCTTCGATTCCGGAGATTACTTGTCCACCATTGAGTGACCTTATTCATCCTTGGTCCTTGTTTTTAATAAGAGGAAAAATCTAATTAGATAAAAAAACCTCTTTTCCGATAATTATTTCAATTCCATTATTCCCCAATCAAGTCGATTGGTTCTCTCCCCCTAGTCACTCCTCCCAATCCATTCAATTAAATTGCCTAACTTTTAATATATAATAATATTCGTAGGTAATGATCTATTAGTGGAATTTAAAATAAAAAAAAAACCAATTAATTTTATTAAAAAAAAAAATTGAACACGATTACAATACTTGACCATACCCTGTATGGTAAAATTAAATATTCCTAATTACCTGAATTGCAAATTGATTCTCGGCTGATTGAAGCGTATTCTTTTGATTTTTTGCTCCGAATAACAGAAGGGTGGCTCTCCAGCAATGATAATAGCATCTCCAGCTCTACAGTCCAGGTCAAAGGTCACGAATTCCAGCTCCAGCTACAAAAGCATATTATTATTGACACTATCACCCACCACTCGACATTATTTAATTTTCTCGATGATGAATCAATATATGAACAACTACATTTAATAACAATCCAGATCATCGTTTCTAAAACAGTGTTTAACCAAGTCAATATTTTTCTATTTGTTTTATTTATTTATTAATCATCTATAATTGTATCCTTAGATCATGAAATATATAGACACGCACTCTGCTACTCTCCACACAGAGTGAAGTGAGGCCAACATTGCCTACAGATGACGTCACGTTCTCGCATAAATATTTTGGTAATATTAATTTACGATTATTGGAATCCAAAATAAACAATCTAAACTACGATAAATTTATCTCAATGTATAATAATTCCTATAGTGGCCATGCTATTTCTGGCTGTTCCTGCCTACAGATGACGTCAAGTTCTATAGGAGATGTTGGCCTCACCAAATCGACACCAGAGCGTGTCTATATATTTCATGGTCTAAGATTGTATCTATATCGGTACTTTCGCAATGTCGCCGAGGTGATTTTTTTTTAATTTTATACCCACTAATAGTTCATGACAAATAAAATTTATTAAAAGTCGGAAATTTAAATTATTTTTTTAAAACCCACTACGGCCAGCAAGATGCCCACCTAATGACAGGCTTCGTATCTAGTTAATTATAAGGAAGAAAATTAATAATATGCAATTTCTTTTCATTAGTTAAGTTTCAGTAAGTACACTGTGTTTCAAAAAAAGTGGTACACTTGAAAAATTCGGATTTTTTTCAAAGAAATATCAAAATTTATTTTTTTATTTAAACTTTTAATAGATTGTATACGTGTAGAATTATTTTTAAACAATATCACAATGAATAAGATTCTTAAGTAGGTACTATAGTAAAAATATACAAAAACAAAATTTTTCTTTTTTTTGGTCTTTTATTTTAATCACAAAATTCTCAAAAAATTTCAAGTTCTAATAATGAATATTACCGCCCCTGGTCTGAATCTCAGCCGCCAGCCTCCTAACCATACTTCTGATTAGACGTACAACCTGCATATGGTCATGCGCGGATCCAGGGGGGCGATGGGGGAGCCCCCCCTCCAGAGCATTGGAGATTGTAGCGGCACGCTCTCGCTCATGGCGACGAGCCTTGAGCCACGGCCGCTAGATGACTCAGTCGGATCGTTGCGTCGTTTGCATGAGTGAAATATTATCACCCATGCTATAATTAAAGGACTCGATTCGACTGGAGAAGCGAACCGATTCGAACATTCGAATCTGGAGGGGCCACCGCCATCCAGCAGCCCCTCCCCCTGCACACACCCTATATGAACACCGCAACCTACAACTCTGCACTCAACAGATTGTTAGGACCCCATCGACTTGATGGGGGGCGCACAAAGCGCCACACAGCACTCACCACAAGAGAGCCCTAACAACAGAGATAAACATTGCTTATATGTTTATTTAATTTTTTTTTTTTTTTATAACATTAATTTTTTAAAATTGAAGAAAATAAACGACCGCGACACACTTCCGAGATCAAAAGTAGATCTTATATACCGGCGACCGCCCCCCAAATCAGAGGTCTGGATCCGCGCCTGCATATGGTCCAGATTTCCCCTCTTCTTGGAGGAAGTCTCTGAGCTGCTGGATGGTCTCTGGAGCAGGATCTCTAGCACGGAATCGGCTCCCCAGCATGTCCCATATATGCTCAATGGGTTTTAAGTCCGGACTGCAAGCTGGCCAAATCCATAGTTTGAATCCTTACCTCATTTAAAAATGTTCAAAATGTTTTCAAGTGTTCCACTTTTTTGAAGCGCAGTGTATTTTTAGGTTTTTTATTTTATTTAAATTAAAGTTTTTTAAAATCACTTTGCATCTAGGTGGGGATGTGGGGTGAGGGGCAGCTGACCCCTTGAGCAGAGTCGTTAACTTGGAGGTTTTCCCCCAAATTTGGGTTGCATGTTTTTAGGAGGGAAAAATGTTTCTTCTTCGTAGTCGCCTTCTTCTTATCAGAAGTTGCGTGGACTTAATTAACTCCATGCTCCACAATTTTTATTTTGTGGAGCACCCTTCTCCATCTAGAGCGATCGCGAGCCTCCACAGTAGCCTTCCGGAGACCAGCGCCAACACCACCACCTAGATCGGTCCATCTGGCCGGTGACCTGCCTCGTCTTCGTGAACCCTCCACTTTCCTTGGATCACGATTCGTTCAAATCCATCATTGGCACGGGTAAGATGTCCAAAATATCTCATGACCCTTGTGAGCACGATACTCGACAGCCGCTGATCAGCCCTGACTTCACCAAGAATCGAGATATTTGTTCGTCGAGCTGTCCAGGGACTCGTAGCATCCTCCTCCAACACCACTAGCTCGAAGGCATCTATTTTTCTGCGGTTGACCTGCTTCACTGTCCATGTTTCTGATGCGTATAGCATGACCGGGAAAACCAGCGATTCGACTAAATTTTTGTTTGTATTAGTGGTTAAGCTGTTGTCTTAAAAAATGTTTAGGGTTTTTTAAAAAATTTTACGGGTAAAAAAAGCTTTCCATGCATTTTTACTCTATAAATATTTAATATTTTTATTCACTATAAATAAGTTTTCGGATGTCTGCTGTTAAAATATATGTATAACATTGTCACCTCCGAATGACATCAGCACCCTCCGGTGTTGGCTATCTTAACTAAACTTATCATTCACTTCATTTTCTACTCGAGTTCATGTAACTTGCTATATATTGCTTTTTTCTCATGCACTATTCTATTTATTACAATATGTGCAACCTCAATAAAATGCTTTATATATTTTATCTGTAAAATTATCTATCATTGTGATATTCCGCTATCCACACCTTTTATACCTCTCTTAACATCTGCTACTTTCTGTATATTTTTTTCGAATTACATCAATTTATTTATCTATATATTTTAGGTGGTCTTTGACATTTGACATCTCTCTTAGGGGGAAAAATTCAACTGAAAATATCCTACATTTTATAAGTGTAGGGGGTTTTCCCTAAATTTTTTCCCTTTTTAGGGGTTTTTGGAATCACTCTTAGGGGAGAAAAATTATGGTGTGTAATTTTTAGGGTATAAATCTGGGGATTTCAAGTTTAATTATTATTCCAAGAAATATTGATAATTTTGAGATAATAAATTATTACTTCACAAATTTGAGGATTTGCAGCCTGGATGGTATAAATACAATTAGCTCCGGCAGGTGGACATGTTGGAAATCCTGGAGATGTGATGCGGAATTCCGAATTGACAATCAAACCACCACATTGTGAAGAGGACGCCAGCGGCTGCAGCTGAGCCTCGAGATGGTATAGAACTATCAATCTGAAAAAAGAATACATTGACAATAATTTATTATTTAATTATTAAAAAGAACGAATTTGCATCAAAAGAAATAATTCGATTGGATTTTTGCTTATGGACTAAACAGAGTGTGATCATTTTTTCAGTCTATACCGGGTGAGATTTTTATCTTGAGACAGTCTTTGAAAAAAAGTTTCAAATAAAAGTTTATTTATATCAAGAGGGAAACTAAACTACGCTATTGTTTGTGGACCTAGAACAAGCTTTCAACGGTATTTCAAAGTTAAGTTCTGTTTTTTAAATAGAAACATATATTACTTTACCATACAGGGTAAGTCAAGTATTGTAATCGTATATGAAAAAAGTGTTTTTTTTCCTTCTTTTTTTCAAAATATCTAAAAAACGGCTGAAACTATTTCGATTAAAAAAATTTAGCGAAACCATGGCATTTAGGTCTACAAAAAAGCTCTAATAAGTGAACATCGAAAGAATTATATTTTTCGAGATAATAATTGTTTTGTCAAAATTTCTGTTAGTTAATTAGTTAGTTAGTTAGTTAGTTAGTTAGTTAGTTAGTTATTAGTTAGCTAGCTAGTTGGTTAGTTATTAGTTAGCTAGTTAGTTAGTTAGTAGTTAGCTAGTTAGTTAGTTATCAGTTAGCTAGTTAGTTAGTTAGTTATTGGTTAGCTAGTTAGTTAGTTACTCTGTGCGTTACCAAATTTGTGGACGAGCTAGCTCAAAAACTAGTGTGAATATCGAAACCAAATTTCATACGAAGTTTTGGTCCATTGAGATTAAGAGCTGATTAGATTTTGGTGCATATTGACCCGAAATTAAGAGGGGTCGAGGGGTGTTGAAAATTAAAAATCTAGGTCGTTTGAGCAAACTCAACTAAATTTTGTATACATAATCAAGTGGACCCCAGAAGTCTAAAAATGCAAAATATAACCGCCCAAAGAGGGGGGCGGAGGGCCAAAAAATGAAAATCTTGGCCATTTACCAAACTAAACCAAATTTTGTATACATAATCAGTGGGTCCCAGGAGTCTAAAAATGCATAAACTAACCCCCCTATATGATTATAAATAATTTTATTAAATATTAAATATAAGTGAGGAGCGAGGTTGTATGGTAAAGTCAAGTGGATGGCCACATCAGAACACGTCAGCTTATTTTTCCTTACATTTCCTAATTCTTCAAACAAAACTGAACAACTTTCATTAGAACTATTTTTTTATCCGATATCAAATAAAAAAATTAAATCAATTAGATCTCAAAAAATTCCAATAATTATTTTTAACAGTTATTTAATAAATAATTTAATAATAATTAATAATTTAATAATTTTTCGGCACTGTTCTATGACATTCCAGAGTGTTATCCCAAGTCTCCTGGATGAATTCCAGTTCCAATTTCGTTATTTTGGCCTGTTGTAGTTTCTTCGTAGCGTTTACACTTCCTGTTTTTTTTAAGCAGATTTACAACACGATAAAATGAAGCTTGGGAGGGTGTATTCCTATCAGGAAAACGCTCGGCATCCATTACACTTCTTCCACATTGACCGCATAAATTAAGACCATTTTAATTCTGTCTTCAACAAAAAATGCTCCATTTATATTATAGTAATACAATATAGGTAACTATCTACTGAATTGACACGAGAAATAAACTTTTTTAAACTCAAGAATTTTAAATAGTTCTATTAAGTAGAAAATAATCTCTTAAATCTGTGTATAATGAAGTTTTAATATCATTATTTAAACACTTATTTTCATTGTTGTAACTTTTCGATTTAATAATTATTTACTTAATAATCAATTATTTAATAATTATTATTTGATAATTAAATTGAATAATTGTTAAAAATAATTATTAAGATTTTTTTTGAGATCTAATTGATTCATGTATTTTTGTCTTATTTCATGTCGTATAAAAAAATAGTTCTTATGAAAGTTGTTCAGTTTTTTTTTTGAAGATTAAGTAGACGTAAAGAAAAATATAGGGTTCTATTTAAAAAACAGAACTTGACATAGAAATAACCATAAAAGCTTGTTCTAGGTCGACAAACAATAGCGTAGTTTATTTTCCCCCTGATATAAATAAACTTTTATTTGAAACTTGTTTTCATATTATGCACTGTTTTTGAGTTATGACTGTCTCAAAATAAAAAAAACTCATCCGGTATATACGTCATTACGTCATTTTTGAGTGAATGGTTTTGCCAGTCCACCCGGCGTGACCCGATCGCCAGAGCGTAGTGATTATATATTGAAAATCTCTATCTATACAATATGTAGGAAACATTTTTATACCGTGAAAAAATGTTTAATCAATTCATTTTATGCAAATATCTTGTTATCTATTGATGATAGATAAAAATCGTTCAAATAAAAATTATAGAGGATAAAAGGCTTGACAAAAAAGTTCCTAAGCATTTTTTTGTTCTGAGCAATAGTTTAGGAGATATAAACGCTATAAACATTTTAACCCTTTGATGAATGGCTGTGTTATTATTTTGCTTCTTTACTTGGAATTGTTGATCAACAAATGTGTAATTTATTCCTTTTCACTAGGTCACTAGGCCAATAGGTGAGTCATTTATTGCTTGCTTGTCGATTCATTCATAAAGGATTTTTTATGACGTCAAAAAAAACTTAAAAAAACAAAAGATTAAAATCTATACAAATATTAGCGAAAAACATTCTTCGGTTGAATTTGTTTCCTTTCTGACGCTTTAACTCGGAAACTACTCATCCAATTGGGATGAAAATATTACTGAATAGTTTAGAAATTTTATTCTAAATGATATGAATCTAAATAATAACTAGTAAGAGGTTTGTTGAAGGCGAATTCCCAGATATTATTTTAAAAACATTTCTATAAACGAGAAATAGATACAATTTTTTTTTTAATCAAAATTATTTTTACTTAAGCAAACAGAGTATGAGAAAGTAATATTGTAATCGTTTTATTTAGTTTTTTTTTATTAGAGAGAGATATAATGTGAATATTTTGGCAAAATGGGATTTTTCGCTGATATCAAATAAATACAAAAAAAAATCCTTCTATTTCATCTTTTTTTCGGGGCGGGGGGGGGGGGGGGGTAGGGGCAGGTTACATTTTTTCCGATCAAATTTTACTTAGGAAGTTCGTAATATAAAGATGCCCGCATCAGTATATATTTTTTTAGGGATTTAATATGAATATTTTGGCTGGCAAAATGTTTTTTTTTCCCGATGCCAATAAATAAAATAAAAATTCTTGTATTTCATCTTTTTTTTGGGGGGGGAGAGGGGCTGGGGTGGTAGAACGGACATGTTACATGTGGATGGCCACATCATTTTATTTTATTTTTTAGAGATATAATGTGAGTATTTTGGCTGGCAAAATGTTTTTTTCCCGATGCCAATAAATAAAATAAAAAATATTCTTGTATTTCATCTTTTTTTTGGGGGAGGGGGCAGGCTAAATTTTTTCGGGGCAAGTTATAAGAAGTTCTCTCCATACGAGAATACGTAATATGCTTAAGATGAATCCTAATATAATATTTATTGATATCGAAATCGTATTTCAAATTTGAATCTTTGCATTGTTTCAACAATCTATTGTTTGAACTAGTGGAGACTCCTTGCGTTGATTCTTTGAATTTGAATTCAACAATGCAAGGCGTCCGAGGTGAATTATCTTATATTGTAAATTAATATTATATTCTGGATTAATATTCCGGTCGATTTTCCGATATATAATCTTTGAAAAGTTTACCTTTTAAATTTCCCCAAACTATTTATAATGTGAAGTGAAATTTTATCAAATTAATCAAACACAAAGATGAAAATTCAAAAGATTAGGTTATAGAGATATTAATAAAACACATTGTAATATTATTGTATGTATGTGCGTGTGTCTTTATAAGTCTAAGCTTAATACTATAGTTTTCCTTATTTCTACATATATATTATAACATATCTTGTTCTCTCTATTAAAATAATTCTAATATTAATTTCTTCTTTTTCATATAGACAAATGGAGATACCAGTGGAGAGAGAGAATTAATTGGTTCATATAAGTGAAAGTGAAAGTGAATTCTCATAGTCATCCTTTTCAATGTAAGTTTTAATTTAATTTATTTTATTATTCAGTACGTAGTACTATATAATATATATAATGTTATATAATAGGTAGATCTGGTGATGATTGTTGAGTTAATCAGGTCGCTTGGAGAAATAGGGTGCATGCGACTTCTCTTATTTTTTTTTTTTATTGGCCTCGGGAACATAGATGCCCATTTAGCCAGCCGATCGTATTCGTTCATATTTCCATAAATTCGCCAGCCCTCAAATGCTGATCCCTAAGGCGGGGACTTTTCTTATAAATACATAAAAAAAATATTTTACAATACAGGGTCAAGTATTGTAATCATGCATGGAAAAAGTTTTTTCTGCTTAATTTTCTCGAAATATCTCAAAAATGGCTGAAACTATTTTTAACGGACTTCAAAAAAGGAGGAGGTTCTCTATTCGATTGAATTTTTTTTTTTTTTTTTTTGTGCCTATGTTACCTCATATCTCCGCCAATTGTCAACCGATTTTGAAATTTTTTTTTGCATTGGGTCCAGTCTAGCTTCCGATTGGTCCCATTTTTTTCGATTTTTTTTCATAGGTATTAGACCTTTTTTATTAGGTTTGTTTAGGTTTGTTTAGACTCTAACCTCTTTGTTTATGAACCGATTTCGATGGTTCTTTTTTTATCCGAAAGGGGGTGTCTTAGGGATGGTGTCATATTAATTTGGTCAAGTTCTGATGATATGATCACTATTAATAACATCACTAAAAAGAGAAAAATAAAAATTTTTAAGAAAAAAATAAAACCGACTTCAAAAAATTAAGTCAGCAAATATAAAAATACACTAAAAGGTATAAAATAATTATTATCTTATTTAGTTACAACTAAACGACGAAATATTAACACGAAATTACTTTTTTGAAGTTGGATGCTAACCATATACCTTTTGTAGAATCGCACTTGACGGATCTTACTTGAGTACGTTTGGCGGGTACGCTCGCTTATAGAGTATACGTTTGTTTCAGCACCGACTTTATAAAAGTAATTTCGTGTTAATATTTCGTCGTTTAGTTGAACAATAAATAAGATAATAATTATTTTATACCTTTTAAGTGTATTTTTATATTTGTTGCACTTATATTTTTTGAAGTCGGTTTTATTTTTTCTTAAAAATTTTTAATTAAAGAAAATTGGGCGAAACCATGACATTTCGATCTACAAAAAGTCCTAATAAGCAATTATCGAAAAAATTATATTTTTCACTTATAATTACATCGAGAGCTTTTTTTTGCCGAAGTAAACTTGACATTTTAATGAGAATTTTGTTGCTTGGCAACTAAACGAAAAAAACTACAGGACGAGTAATTTTTTTCTGGTAGTTTTTTTGAGTTAAATTGTCTAAAGGCAACAAAACTCGAATTATAAAATATCAAGTTTACTTCGACCCCAAAAAAAAGCTTGAGTGTAATTCGGTAAAGACAATTTAATGAATCAATACGTAAATCACAAAATTAACAAAATTAAGACATAAATTAGTTTATTTAATTTAGAGGAAAAGTAGCAATTGTTAAAAATACAATTCTTATAAACAACTTGATAAAAAAATAAATAGGAAAATAAAAATAAAAAATAATCGTATAGGATCTGAAATAAAAACATAAAATTAAATAAGATTTGTTTCCAAGCTATATAAAAATAAACTGCAACGGATCGTTGCTAAACTTTATCCAAATTCATTTGAAATATTAATATGTTCTTGAGCAAAGTACTTTAAAATATAATTTTACTAAAAACTTTATTTAACCTTTTTTGTGGTCCCCAGATGGATATTAAATTTCATCAAAATTGGTTAAGTCATTTTCAAGATATTTAGAAAAAATAAAAAAGTACTGAAATAAAGTACTAATGTTTGTGGACCGATATGTACCAAAAACTAATCAGCGCTTCATTTTGTTAAATCTAATGGTAGGTTTTCAATTTCATTTCAATCAGCGCAAAGGTGTGGAAAAAATCATGGACGAAAAAAACGATAACACACATACATACATACATACATACATCCCCACGCACTTCCACAAAAAATGGCACTTTTTGGCCTCTCGACGAAATTCCAGGTAATTTTTGGCAAAACCGTCACATGCTAAAATTCAATCTCATTGAATACTTCAATTTGTGACCTTAATTGAGTCTATGGGTTCCGTAGTCTTTACCTGAGGACCCTTTGAAGTCGCGCTTGCCGCGAGAGCGATTCAATACTTTCTCCCATGCTTCGCATTGGATAAAGTAAAAAGTTATTTAATTTAATTATGAATAATATTTAGTGAAAATACTTGGAGGTAGGCCTGGGGCCTCTCATGTGCTAAATCCGTCACTGTCTCTTATATGATCTTTCAAAATTCCATCTTAAATAAAATTAATAAATTAATGATGTTTTGGACAAATTTATAATTCATTGAATTTTTGCCGACGTTTCGTCCATTTTCGTCGTGAAAAATTAATAAAACATACTCGTCAAAATGCCTCCGATTGATGTATTAATTTTATTTATCAAAGAATCGGACATTGATCAAATGAATTCTCTATCTTAAATTAGAGTCAAAAAAACATCCTTCATTAATTTAATGAAAAATTTATTTTTCTTTCTTTTCATTTCAGAAAATATACATTGAAAAACAAAACACAGCACAGGCAAAAAAATAAATAAATAAATAAAATAACTATTCTATACAAAAAGATTAGTTTGCAAAAAAATGTTTTTTCGAATATTTCGAATTTATTTATTTTCTCTGGTGAAGAAAATATACTCCGTTTACGCAAAAAATAAATATCGATATATAAGATACAGATTATTTTCATTTTTAT
>JALMQS010000150.1:7487103-7588774 GCA_024734495.1 Forficula auricularia
TAAGGTTCAAATGATATCTTCTTTAAAATTCAGGTAAACTAGGACATCTGTTGGTACACGCGAGAAGCAAAAAACGAAACTAGCGCCCCTGTTGGCGTGAGATTGAACTATATCATCGTTCCAAAAAAGAACAAAGGAGTTAGCAGCCCCTGGTTTCAAGGTACTCAAGGATTAAGTATATCTTTTATCTATGTTGTTATTTTTCAAGCATAAATATTAACACCGGTGCCAGTATGTTCCTCTATATTAATTTATTGAAAAACCCATAGGAGTAAATCTTATTATTATTTTTTTATTTTATTTTAATTTTTTTTTTTTAAGTAATTTCGAATAATGAAGCCGTACGTGAAGATTATCGATCAGCCAGATATAATGCCTCTACATTTCGTAAAGGATGGTGAAAATGAGAATCAATCCAGCCCTTTTATTTTAAGTTCCAACAAGAGTCTACAATTTACAATCCAAGTGAGTTGCTTCGTCATTTCGTTTATCCTTATGACTTTATAGGTTACCTTACCTTAACTTAAAAAATTTCTCAAAGATTTCTCAATAAATAATCACATTTAAAATTGACATTGGAATCATTTATTAAGTAAATAGTAATAATAATTTTATTAAAAGTAAAAATAAAATATCAAATCGTATTTTATAAATTTACTTGGAAGAAAAAAAATTTAAAAATGCACAATCAAATATTTAAATATAATAATGTAGTCCAGGCAAATTACGATTTTAAGAGGAAATAATTCACTGTAAAGATTTAATTGCTGGAATGCCTTTATTGGTACTCCAATATTACTACCCTAAGTTTTTCCCCCAAATCTGTGTTGTGGAGATTTTACTACGCGCCTCAAAATGAGAAAATTTCGAAGTTTTTTCAGTTCCTTGAATAACTCTAAAACGGCTTATCAAATCAAAAAATGTCCATTGGATAAATTAAAGCGCTTTAAATTACGAGTAAAGTCATCATAATTTTATCTATTTAGGTTCAGTAGAACCGGTACTAGCGCCTGTCAAAAAACAGCCCCCGGGATCACTTTTGAATATCCCTAAAACTCGCACTTTTTTCGATTTTTCCCCATTTTGACCATGAAGGAGCACGTTTTCGACAAAGACAACTCTATACATTTTTAAACTAGATTAAATTTGATACAATTTAAATAAAGTTTAATCTTAATTGGATAATGGTAACATGAGGTTGAAGTTATTGGATAAAAAATGTTTCACCAAGTACCAACACCGAATTCCTTAAAAACTATTGAGGTTGAAGTTTTGAAAAAATGGAATTTTTTGCAAAAAATCACAGTTTTTCCTTCATAAAATGAAAACCACTCATCCTAGAAACTTGATTCCTATCTCATTGTCTAGGAAATTTTGTTTACTTGGACCACTTTTTTGTTAAAATTCTTAGATTTATAGATATCCAGCAATTTCCATGACAGGAAATGATCCACTGTTTCAAAAAATCCCAGTTTTCCCTTAATAAAATGAAAACCACTCATTCTAAAAACTTGATTCCTATCTCATTGTATAGGAAATTTTATTTACTTGAACCGTTTACTTGGACCACTTTTTTGATAAAACTCTTTGATTTATAGATATTCTACATTTTCCGGACAGCATATGATCCGAATCCTCAAAAGCGTCATGGAAAATGCTGGATATCTATATAAATCTAAGAGTTTTATCAAAAAAGTGGTCCAAGTAAACTTTCAAGTCATCAAAATTTCCTAGACAAGAAGATAGAAATCAAGTTTCTAGAATGAGTGGTTTTCATTTTAAGAAGGAAAAACTGCGATTTTTGCAAAAAATTGCATTTTTTAAAAACTTTAACCTCATCTTACCATTTTTCAATTAGAATGAAACTTTATTTAAATTGTAGCAAATTTAATCTAGTTTAAAAATGTATAGAGTCGTCTTTGTCGAAAACATGGTCCTTCATGGTCAAAATGAGGAAAAATCGAAAAAAGTACGAGTTTTAGGGATATTCAAAAGAGATCCCGGGAGCTGTTTTTTGACAGACGCTAGTACCGGTTCTACACTGACCTAAATAGATTAAATTATTATGGTTTTACGTGTAATTTAAAGAGCTTTAATTTATCTAATAGATATCTTTTTATTTTGTTAAGCCGTTTTAGAGTTATTCAAGAAAAACTGAAAAATCTCCGAAATTTTCTCATTTTGAGGCGCGTAGAAAAATTTCCACAACACAGATTTGGGAGAAAGCTTGGATAGTAATATTGGAGTACTAATAAATGTATTCCAGCAATAAAATCTTTAGCGGGAATTATTTCCTGTTTATGCCATTTTTCAGTTAATTTGCCTGGACTAAATGATATACAGGGTCGTTCACGGTCGATGGCACGTTAGACGTTTATGGAAAACGGAAAGCGTGATTTTTCTGAAAATTTAGCCACTTATATTGTCTCACCTGTTCTATCGATCTAAAATATTTTCAGCATTGCGACGTTTCGGCTTCCATCGAAAAGTCGTAGCAACTTTATTTTTTTAAATGGAACACCCCGAATATTAACACGTTTTTAGAACCGCCCTTTTATTAAAATACTTTTTTCTTAATATTGTCCTATACCTATCTCTATTGGTTTTCGAGATAAACAATAATTTGTATTAAATATGGTCCAAAACATGGCCCTAATTAAACTTAAATAAACTAGTGCTCTCAATTCATGAAAAGTTAATATTTTGGTGGTAGTTTAGACACACCCAAAGTATTTAATTTACGCCAAGAAATCGACTCCATATTATACAGGGCATGCTAAGATTACTATTATTTCCGTTATTTATAAAAGGGGTCAAAAGTTCGTTTTTTTCAAATGAGACCCCCGTATATTATTCAATAAAATGAAAGACGAAGAAAAATGATTTAAGGCGATATATCATGCCTCTTTACCTAAAACATCAAGTTTTCTTAATAAAGGCGCTTTTTCGTGAAAAATTACATTTTAATTAATTTAATTTTAACTAACCATGGAAATATCAAGCTTATGACAGTTTGTTGACTATTTATTTATTTATTTATTTATTTATTTATTTATTTATTTAGATAATTTTACGGACTAGTAGTCCACTTACAAAAATGTCAAATACGTGTATAATGAGTGTTATGTCAAAAAAATTTTTTTTTTTTACAAAGAATTACAAAATAAAACATCAAAATCATATATAAACAATGCAATAAAAAATACAATAATCTATACTCGAACAATAAATATAATTAACAATAAAAGAACTATCACATGAAAATCATACAGAAAACAATAATGAAAAGAAAAGCACAAGATAAAAGAGAAACATACATAAATAGGTACATAATTCAGTATTACAATGTTTACGGTGCTGGTGGGGATGTTCACATAAATTCATTCAAAACAAAAACAAAATCTCGTAAAAATTAAGTAAAGACAAAATTCAACAAAGATATGCCATTCAATAGTTTAATAATAATAAATCAAAATAAAGCAATGCAAATCACTCCCATCAGACTGTCATAAATTTTCGGAAAAAATGATCTTTGATTTTATTTTTAGAGGTGTTAAATATGTCTATTTCCCTATTGCTATTACCTGTTTCCAAGATGCGATTTGTGCACGAGTACTTAAGATATGAGAATCTCTGACAAGGAGTAAAAAACAGCAGTGGATTTCGTGTCCTGTGAATACCGACATTGAAAGTGACCAGCTCTAGAAGCTGAGAACTATTTATTTTGCCACTGATGAGATCATGAAGAAGGAGGAAATCAGATTGCTCTCTTCTTAAGTTAAGAGGCAAAAAATGCAGAGTGAGATATAGACGCTCATAAGACAAATCCATAGTTGGAACATGTAGTTTAAAGGCAACATATCTTAAGAATTTCCGTTCTACCCGCTCCAGTTTTTGGATATGAATCTTGCAATGAGGTGACCACACCGGACTTGCATACTCTAATCCACTTCTAACAATCGAACAATATAAATTTTTTAAAGTAAATATGTTAGAGAAATTTATATATAACTTATAAACATTTTATTGGCGGTGTTCAAAAAATCTCCCAAAATGACCGCAAATATTGATTATTCAAACGAAGTTCTTATGAAATAATTTATTTTGTACTATAAGAACTTCGTTTGAATAATCAATATTTGCAATCATTTTGGGAGATTTTTTTGAACATCGTCAATAACCTGTCTATAAGTTACTCATAAATAGTCAACAAACTGTCATAAGCTTGATATTGCCATGGTTAGTTAAAATTCGATTCATTAAAATGTAATTTTTCACAAAAAAGATTTATTCCACACAACCCCCAATGCTAAATATACCGGGTGAGTTTTTTTATCTTGAGATAGTCTTATAATTCAAAAATAGTGCATTATATGGAAAAAGTTTGTTTAGTTGATACAATTTTAATGGCTGTATATGTATATAATTAAGTAATGGAGAGAGATTCAGCCAATGGGTAGCCTCTGCTGAATAAAAAATTATATTCATATACAGCCATTAAAATTGTATCAACTTTATAACCATCGAGGAATATCATCATGCTCGGACACCTTATACACAAATATGGCGCTCGTCTTCAGAGACTCATCAATTCTTAGGAACTGATGATGGCATTATTTAATTAAAGCCGAAACGTTTTCCATAATTGGGAGTTTTTTATTCAGCAGAGGCTACCCATTGGCTGAATCCATTACTTAATTATAAAAGTTTGTTTATATCGAGGGGGAAACTAAACTACGCTATTGTTTGTCGACCTAGAACAAGCTTTCTAAGGTATTTCAATGTCAAGTTCGTTTTTTAAATAGAACCCTATATTTTTTTATACGTCTACTTAATCTACAAAAAAAAAACTGAACAACTTTCATAAGAACTATATTTTTATACGACATCAAATAAACAAAATACATAAATCAATTAGATTTCAAAAAAATCTTAATAATTATTTTTAACAATTATTAAACTTAATTATCTAATAAAAATGATTAAATAATTAATTATTAAATAAATAATCATTAAATCGAACAGTCACAAGAATGAAAATAAGTATTTATAATGATCTTAAAACTTCATTAAATACTCGGATTTAAGAGATTATTTTCTACTTAATAGATCTATTTAAAATTCTTGAGTTTAAAAAAGTTTATTTCTCGTGTCAATCCAGTAGATATTTATATTATATTCCATAATAAAAATGGAGCATTTTTTTTTTGTTGAAGACAGAATTAAAATGGTCTTAATTTATGCAGTGAATGTGGAAGAAGTGTTATGGGGCTGCCATTGAAATGAATGCCGAGCGTTTTCCTGTTAGGAATACACCCTCACAAGCTTCATTTTATTGTGTTGTAAATCTGTTAAAAAAAAAACAGGAAATGTAAAGGCTACGAAGAAATTGGAACAGGCCAAAATTGGAACTGGAATTCATCCAGAAGACTTGCAATACACTCTGTATCAGAACAGTGTCGAAAAATTATTAATTATTATTAAATTATTTATTTAATAATTAATTATTTAATCATTATTATTTGATAATTAAGTTAAATATTTGTTAAAAATAATTATTAAGAATTTTTTTGAGTTCTAATTGATTCATGAATTTTGTTTAATTGATGTCGTATAAAAAATACTTCTTATGAAAGTTGTTCAGTTTTTTTTTTTGTAGATTAAGTAGACGTATAGAAAAATATAGGGTTCTATTTAAAAAACAGAACTTGACATTGAAATACCTTAGAAAGCTTGTTCTAGGTCGACAAACAATAGCGTAGTTTAGTTTGCCCCTCGATATGAGCAAACTTTTATTTGAAACTTTTTCCATATGATGACCTATTTTTGAATTATAAGACTGTCTCAAGATAAAAAACTCACCCGGTATACAAAAAATGTCCCCCTTCCCAAAATATGCCGAATATTCGACTCAGAAATCAGAATATTACTCAATAATACCGGCAACTTTTCTAAAGTTATATTTCGCAGCCCTGTGTAATTAATCAATCAATCTGCAGCTGCTCGATAATAAGTACCTACTTTATAATTTCCAAACATTTATTTTAAAGGTTCACGAATACACGGGTACTGTCGTGGTGATTGTTTCAACCTTGACTATAGAGAAGCCATTCAGACCCCATCCGTTTAAGATATGCGGAAACGAAGGAATTAAAAAATACGGGTTGTGCGTCCTTAAGTTGGAAAATGCCCAAATGCTGTTTAAATTACCTCATTTAGGAGTCCAGTGCGTGAAAAAAGAAGACATGATAAATTCATTGATGAAAAAAAGTACAGAAGAGTGGACCCTTTCAAAAGTGAATATTTATTTAATCAATAAATAATTTGAAACTTTATTTTTATTCTTTATATATTCTTTTATACGTACTTATTTTTAGCCGGTTTCGATTTTGACGAGTCTTTATACGATATGACGTGTCTTCGACTTTGTTTCCAAGTATTTATTGAGGGGACTTCAAAGGGGAAATTCAATAAAATATTGGACCCAGTCGTCTCTAATCCAATTTATGAAAACGGTATGCATGATTTTTATTTTTCAATTTACTACTACATAGTAAAATAGATATAATTTTATCCTCTGAGAAGTATTATAGTTAGCTCAGTCGGCTAACGCACTGGCCTCGCTTCGGCATCGATCGATTATGACGATGTTGGAGTGGAAGGCCGGGGTTCGATCCTGGCTGGCAAATAAAAATTTCTACCGGCTAAAAACTCGGCTCCCTCACTAACCCTACTAACACTTCTTATGTGCTGTCTAAATGGGCTTTGTTCCCGGTGACATTGAATAAATAAAAAAAAAAAAAGTATTTCTCGTACTTCTCATTGGAACAGGAACATCTATCTGGTTTGAAAGAATGTCAATTTAGTTAAACCGAATTACAAGAAAATGATAGTTTGACTTTAAATATTTGCAATTCACTTTAACTAATTCATAATCTATTTATTTGAATATAAAACTTGCAAAGTTATAAATTCAATATCAAAGAACGTAATAAATTTTCTTTTAAATCAATCAAAGTTGTACATTCCTATAGCTATGATTTAAGGATCAGTTATGGAACTTGGTACTAGTTTAGATCTCAACTCTTTTATCGGCGACGCCGACAACCCCGAACGTCGTTTGTATCGAACTTGGTCCCTTTTTTAACCGACTTCAAAAAAGGAGGAGGTAATCAATTAGACTGAATTTTTTTTGTCTATGTTACCTGATTTCTTCGCCAATTGTGAACCGATTTTGATGATTTTTTTGCATTGGGTTCAGTATAGTTTCTGATTGGTAGCATATAAATTTCATTAGTAGACCTTTTTTGTTATGTTTATTCGCGCATAACTTCTTTGTTTATGAACCGATTTTAATGATTCTTTCTGCGTTTGGATCAGGATATCTCCAAGGTAGTCAGTATACCTAACTATTTATTTATTTAATGTATGTTCAGCGAGAACTTTTTGCCACGTGGACCGATTTCGATGATTCTTTTTTTGGAAAGGGAGTATCTTAGGGGTGGTTCCATATTAATTTGGTCAAATTCTGATGATATGATCAATGACGAAATAACATGAATCTCCAATTCTTATGAGCAAATAATCAAAATTATAATAAACAAAATCTTTAATAAAAAAAAACAATAGTAAAACGTTCATTTAAAACCCGCTAATGTTTCGAGAGAATATCTATATTTATTAATTGAATTTTTTTATCATTTTCTGATTCATTCGCCCGACGCTTTCTCTTACGAGATGCATACAAAATATTATCTTAAGACACCATTAATAACATCACTAAAAAGAGAAAAATAAAAATAATTTTTATAAAAAAAATAAAACCGACTTCAAAAAAAATAAATGCAACAAATGAAATAATAATAACTCAAAAATCAAATAAAATGCTAAGGTATAAAATAATTATCTAATTTAGTTACAGCTAAACGACGAACTTTTTACATGATATCACTTTTTGAAGTCGGTGCTAAACAAACTATATAAGCGAGTTTACCCTCCAAACGTACTAAGTAAGATCCGTCGACATTTCGACACGATTCATAAAATGTATATGTTTGCCACCGACTTCAAAAAGTGATTTCATGTAAAAATTTCGTCGTTTAGTTGTAACTAAATTAGATAATTATTTTATACCTTTTACTGTATTTTATTTTTGAGTTATTATTATTTTATTTGTTGCATTTATTTTTTTTGAATTCGGTTTTTTTTTTTTTTTTCTATAAAAATTATCACATTTATGTTTTGGTGGGATATCATTAATTTTTGAAAAAAGTTTTATCCTTTTATTTGTCTAAATAAATACGTAGCATTTTAATTTCACCTCTTCATTTTTATGTCGTAAAGAAGGGAAAGTTTCGGCTTTTCGATTTCACCCTTTATTAACTTTATTAATTTCGACGACCCTGCAGCTCAGAACCCATTTGAGATACAAAGCTGAAATTATACACATATTGTATATGTAATTTCTTTAATATAGCTTAAATAGATTCTGAGATATGGACCTGAGAATATAGCTAAATTTGGCACTCACTCATTGACTAATCGACTGAGAGACTGACAGGATTGGATAAGGATAACTTGTACCGACTTGATACCAAACATAAGACATTAAAGGGATGTTTTGAATCGGTTATTTGATGTTTCACGTCTCCTATTAAAAATATACTCTTTTTAGAACTGCGTAATTCTACCGATTTGTTGACTAATTGAAAACAATGTGTTTACTAACAAAAAATAATTTTTAAGAAAAAAATAAAACGGACTTCAAAAAAATTAATTGCAACAAATGAAATACACTAAAATGTATAAAATAATTATTATCTTATTTAGTTACAACTAAACGACGAAATATTAACATGAAATTACTTTTTGAAGTCGGTGCCAAACAAACTATACCTATTAAGCGAGCATACCCTCCAAACGTACTAAGATCCGTCGAGTGCGATTCATAAAAGGTATATGTTTGGCACCGACTTAAAAAAGTAATTTCATGTTAATATTTCGTAGTTTAGTTGTAACTAAATAAGATAATAATTATTTTATACCTTTTAGTGTATTTTATTTGTTGCATTTAATTTTTTTGAAGTCGGTTTTATTTTTTTCTTAAAAATTATTTTTATTTTTCTCTTTTTAGTGATGTTATTAATAGTGATCATATCATCAGAACTTGACCAAATTAATATGACACCATCCCTAAGATACCCCCTTTCCAATAAAAAAGAATCATCGAAATCGGTTCATAAACAAAGAAATTAGTCCTGAACAAACCTAACAAAAAAGGTCTAATACCTATGAAAAAAAATGGGACCAATCGGAAGGTAGACTGGACCCAATGCAAAATTCAA
Organism: Forficula auricularia; assembly: GCA_024734495.1. Lineage (NCBI taxonomy): Eukaryota > Metazoa > Arthropoda > Insecta > Dermaptera > Forficulidae > Forficula > Forficula auricularia. Next base: position 7,496,448 of record JALMQS010000150.1, read on the forward strand.
AATCGGTTCACAATTGGCTGAGTTATGAGGTAACATAGGGACAAAAAAAATCAGTCGAATAGAGAACCTCCTCCTTTTTTGAAGTCGGTTAAAAATTTTTAAGAAAAAAATAAAAACCGACTTCAAAAAATTAAATGCAACAAATATAAAAATACACTAAAAGGTATAAAATAATTATTATCTTATTTAGTTACAACTAAACGACGAAATATTAACACGAAATTACTTTTTAAAGTCGGTGCCAAACAAACTATACCTATAAGCGAGCGTACCCGCCAAACGTACTAAGTACGATCCGTCGAGTGCGATTCATAAAAGGTATATGTTTGGCACCAACTTCAAAAAGTAATTTCGTGTTAATATTTCGTCGTTTAGTTGTAACTAAATAAGATAATAATTATTTTATACCTTTTAGTGTATTTTTATATTTGTTGCATTTAATTTTTTGAAGTCGGTTTTTATTTTTTTCTTAAAAATTTTTATTTTTCTCTTTTTAGTGATGTTATTAATAGTGATTATATCGTCAGAACTTGACCAAATTAATATGACACCATCCCTAAGACACCCCCTTTCGGATAAAAAAAGAACCATGGAAATCGGTTCATAAACAAAGAGGTTAGGTCTAAACAAACCTAATAAAAAAGGTCTAATACCTATGAAAAAAAATCGAAAAAAAATGGGACCAATCGGAAGCTAGACTGGACCCAATGCAAAAAAATTTTTCAAAATCGGTTGACAATTGGCGGAGATATGAGGTAACATAGGCACAAAAAAAAAAAAAAAAAAAAAAATTCAATCGAATAGAGAACCTCCTCCTTTTTTGAAGTCGGTTAAAAAATAGCAAGCGATTACAAGCTCATCGATACGTAAGCTCGCGTTCGCCTTACTCTGCAAGTACTGACATATTTGGCTGCAAGTCGGCGTATACGAAATTTCATTTACAATTGTTTTGACATCAAACAAAAAATTAGGAGGGTATCCGTTAAAAAAAAGACTGATTTTTTGAGACACCCTAATGCACATTTTGTATGTCTTTGAGACAAAGAGAAGGTATTATGCAGCTTAAAAACTTAACGTGATAGAAAAAAACTGCGATTATTTTTGGATTCAAAGGCCAAAAGTTAGTCAAAAACAGGTCACAAATCTAAGTCAACGAAAATGCTGTTCCTCAGTGTAATAATTAATGTTATTATTAATCGTTTTTATAGAATATTTCGCCGACGGGTATTATTTCGCCGACGGGTATTATTTCGCCCCACCGGAAATTCTGTATTATCAATCCATCCAAAACATCCCAAGTCCAAGCTACTACGAGTCGGGCTGTATATTAAATGGAATGAGGTAGGCAAAATTCAAAAAACATCAAAAATCTTCAACCTACCCAATAAAATTGAAAAAAAATTATGTTGCAGCAAAAATTGGTTTTTAGAAAGAACTCGTTCTTACTAGTTAAAACGCGTTTCACTGAATACCTTTCTAGCAACTAATTTTTACTGATGTCAAAAATGAATTTCAGTAAAAACCCGTTTTGGCAAAACGACTCAGTAAAAACCTTCGTCAATGTTCATTTAGATTATATGTGACGAATTCGAATCAAATAACCCCAAAGTGTTTACTCTAATTCAAATTCCATTAGCACAAAGTTCTAGAGGATGTAATTTTTGACATTTTCATTTAAAATTTTTTTGAAAATAAACACCCAAAATGAGGGGGGGTCAAAAATGAAGTTTCTAGCCATTTGGATAAAACTCAACCAAATTTTATATAAATATTCTGTGGGCCCCCTGAACGCTAGAAATACAAAAACTAAGCACGCAAAATGGGGGGGGGGGGGGGGGCAAAAATGAAAATTGTATCCCTTTGGATCTAATTCAACCAAATTTTGTATAGATATTCTGTGGGTTCCGGGAAGGTTAGAAATTCAAAAATAACTTTCAAAAATGGGGGGGGGGGGGGGTTAAAAATGAAAATTGTATCCTTTTGGATCAAATTCAACAGGGGTTATTTGATCCGAATTCGTCACATATAATCTAAATGAACATTGACGATGGTTTTTACTGAGTCGTTTTGCCAAAACACGTTTTTACTGAAATTCATTTTTGACATCAGTAAAAACTAGTTGCTACAAAGGTATTCAGTGAAATGCCTTTTAACTAGTAAGAACGCGTTCTTACTAAAAACCAATATTTGCTGCAACATATTTATATATACCCTCACTGCAGTAGTGGATCATCTGAAAGAACGTTTTGAAAAAATATTTCCAAAATATTGTGTTTATTACCATATCAGAGTAATACTAGTACTATTAACTCAAATTATATTGTTTAAAGTTTTTCTAATGATCCATGATCATCATAAATAATACTAGTACTATTAACTCAAATTATATTGTTTAAAGTTTTTCTAATGATCCATGATCAATTAATAGATATAGGTATAGTAAGTACCGCCTGATAGGGATAACTCAAAATTGCTGAAAATTTAGATATTCCACTAGTGCATTGGGGTGCTAAGGTGCGATATATATGAATCGATTATTTATGAAGAGCCTCTTGTCGCAAAAAGCGAACTTTTCGGAAATCAAAAAAAACTTTTGCGGCCTTTCATAAGTAAACAGAGAATTCAAGTGGCAAAATTCTGTTAAGGACGTTCCCTAATAAATCGACTTTCTTGCCATTCTTTTAAAAATTTGAATACACATATATATTAGTGTCCTTTATACGGAGAAATTTTTTTCGATAGTCCTTGCGGCACTAAATTTGAAGATATTGACCATTGAAATTTGCATATTTAACACGCAAACCATATCACGATTGATGTTAAAACGACTGTTTCATTAAATAACAATCGTAGTTTTTGAAAACCTGAAAATCATTAGCTGAAGATATAACAAATATTTTTCTGTTAAAATAATAGCAGCAAGCGGTATTCGTTTTGTGAGAAAAATGTTAAAAGTAAAGTATTTTGATGGTTTTCATTCTTTCTCTCCTGGGGTGACAAGTGGCAAATGGCGACTTGGCAACGTTGCACTGCCCTGGGACATGTGGGTAGCTCTGAGATATAAGTTAACTTTGGGTCAGTGTAAATGAAAAGTCAATCGTTATAACAAATAAATAATTTATTAGTACTCAATACAAATAAGTAGTAGTATATTTTAATTCATATGTATAAATATTTATTCATTTTAAAATATAATTTGCAATAGAATTTTCATAAACTCTTTTATTTTTAACATAAAATATAGCAATATATAATTTATTTTTAGCCGATAATACTTTCTTATTATTTATTTATTTATTTTTTTTTTTTGTTTAAATTTTTTATCTTTTGGCGAATTTTGGAATTTTTAAAAAATCTAAGACTTTCGTTATAATGTCTTTCTTTCTAGTTATTCGCGAATTCTTATTTTCTAATTTTTCGGTAAACAATTTTACAATTGTTTCTTCACCTCGTTCTTCATATATTTTTTTAAAATGATCATACATTAGAACGATAAACAATCAACAGGTGTCAGAAGAATGCAATGTTGCCAGATCTGAGAAACGACGCAGTGAAATTATTTTTGCCTTACTGCGCATGTGAGAGAGGGGGAAAGAGCGATCTGTATCTGAGCTATATTAGGGAACGTCCTTAAAGAGCAGTAAAGAAAGACCAGACATGTGCCATTTCATAAGCAAACGATGAATAAACATATGATAAAAGTTAAATGGTAAAAAAGTGACTTTCGTAAATAATTAATTGATTCATATAGTGAAATATGTAGTTTGTTGATTGTTTTTTTATAAAATAAATACAAATTCTTTTATATATATGTGTATTGGTTTTCAAAATAGGCCTTATCTAGATATTGTGGAGCAGCCGGCCAAACATATTCGTTTTCGATATGACTCAGAATTACCCAAGACAAGCTACATTGTGGGTGAAACCTCGACAAAATCATCACCTAGATATCCATCAATTAAAGTAAGAAACCCTAATTTCTTTTAATTTTACCAAGAAACTTCCTATTTATTTATGACAATTCATATGATTTGTAGAATGTGATATACTTATGTAGATCCTGTCAGCCTCATATGTTCATTTAAGTTTTAAATTCTTACGATTAAAAAACGAGAAGTGCGGATAGGTCTTGCCTAGAATTTTTTCATCACTAATTCAAACATTATTATTTTTAGCAACCAAAATAATTATGGTAGGAAATACTAAGCTATTTTTACAAAATTTTAAATCAAATTGGCAAAGTTAGAAGGGATTATGTAGCAATTCTTGTAGTGATAAATATTATAGTCTCGAAAATAAAAAAAATGATGTTAATACAGAACTTTTGGAGGAAGTTGTTCCATATTCGATGATCCACAAATAACATGCTGTAAAAAAAGTGTCAAAATGTCTGTTTGTCTGTTAGTTAGTCTGTCTGTGCGTTACCAATTTTTTGTGGACGAGCTAGCTCAAAAACTAGTGTGAATATTGAAACCAAATTTCACACGTATTTTTGGTCCATTGAGATTAAGAGCTGATTAGATTTTGGTGCATATCGACCCAAAATTAAGGGTGGTGGAGGGGGGTTAAAAATTAAAAATCTAGGTTATTTGAGCAAACTCAACCAAATTTTGTATACATAATCAGTGGGACCCCAGAAGTCTAAAAATGCAAAAACTAACAGTCTCAAAATGGGGGGGGAGTCAAAAAATGAAACGCTTGGCCATTTACCAAACTCAACCAAATTTTGTATACATAATCAGTGGACCCCCAGAAGTCTGAAAATGCAAAAACTAACCACCCAAAATGGGGAGAAGGGGTATAAAAATGAAAATCTAAGCTCTTGTACCAAATTCAACCAAATTTTGTATACATAATCAGTGGGACCCCAGGAGTCAAAAAATGCAAAAACTACCCCCCCCCCACCTACATGATTATAAATAATTTTATTAAATATAAGTGAGGGGACCAGGTTGTATGGTAAAGTCAAGTGGATGGCCACATCAGAACACGTCAGCTTATTTACTTTTTAAGATTAAAACTAAGAGCTTCCCTTGCGTAGGGATTTTTTTCTACATTTACTAAAAGATTTTCATGTTTATATAAATAATTTTAAAAAATAACTGAATAAGCATTACAATTATAGGGAAGCTGGCGAAGTCCAAAATAAAAGGACGAAAAATCGCTTAATTAATTAACAATCGTTTTCAATAAACACTGTCCTTATTTCAGAAAACTTTCATAATTACTATTGGGCGAGAAAAATGCGAGAAGTATTAATTTTATAATTTGAAATACGCTGCCTTAAATAAACCCCGTCCTTATTTTCGAAAGCCTTCTTAATTATTATTTTAATTATTGGAGGGAGGAATTCGAGAAGGATCGCGAAATATTATTATTTTTTTTATTTTTCACGTTTTGAAGGTCGCAAAACTAAAAAGTTTGAGAAAGGTTCCCTTATATAAACATTTTAATTTGTAATAAAATAAGTGCTAATGAAAGTCGTCTGGTCCGCCTTATCTAATTAATTGATTTTTAAAGGACACAATAAAAGAGTATGTCTTCTGCTGGAAAAATAAATTTTTTAATTTATTTATGGTATAACGAGACTATAGTTTCGAGGGCTTTGCCCTTTTCATCAGTCTGTTATAAATAATCAATTCAAATCAGCTTGTGATATATATAATCAATTAATTTTACGAACATGAATTTAGGTCATTTATCAAAGATTTTAATAGATATGTTTATATTCCATGTAGGAGGGTCTTGTCCCCTCGGAAGTCGAACCCAAGAACTAGTAGGGTTCGACTCCCGAGGGGACATGACCCTCCTACATGCAATATAAACATATCTATTAAAATCTATGATAAATGACTAAATTCATGTTCGTAAAATTAAAAATTTATTTTTCCAGCAGATGAAATACTCTTTTATTGCCTCCTTTAATTTATCAAAATTCTGCTACTCTCGGCAAAAATAAATTTTCAATTTAATTTATATTTATTTTTTAGTTCTCACAAAAGATTGCATTGGTGATTCATTTTTTAATTTCGCAGGTGGTTGGTTACAAGGGCCTCGTAACGGTGTTCATATCACTCGTAACAAAAAACCCGCCGTATAGCCCTCACCCTCACAAGATTTGGCTCAACGGTAATGAAAATGGAGTATATCATTCAGTATATCGAAATAGTAAAGATATGATATATGAAATTCCAAAATTAAGTATCATATGTATCAAAAAACATTTTTGGAAAGATTCCCTAAAAATTAGGGAAAAACAAAAAATAGACCCTTTTAAAAGTAAGTAAATAATATAATAATACTTAATTTATAGTATAATGTTGTCGTCATCATCCTTGGGATCCACAAACACCGGTCCCCAAAGGATTTCCAAAGTTAAGAAACATGGGTGAGTGACCCTATCCAAACACCATGTTGATGTTAAAGCAGAGACATGAGAAAGTACATCCTCCCCCCCCCCCCCCAAAAAAAAAACAATCCGTTTAATAGACTAAAGTGATTATCGATAATCTGCCAAAGCTTTAGTTTGACTTCTATAGCATCTGACAAAAAGACGCTGTGTTTCTTACAATAAAAATACTAACTTTCAGAAGCGTCTCATGTAAAAGATTAGAAATTGTACTTAGCACATTTGTACGCAATAGCATCGATGTGTTGTTGGCATTTTACAGCTTTTTCATTCTCAGATCTTTTGGGTGCATCCGCAACCCATTGGAATTGAAATAAAAGGAGTTGCTACGTCTCTATCTTCGCTAAAAACGCAACGGCTATATTCCTAAATCAGGGATCGGCGAAGCTTTTTAAGGTATAACCCCAAAATATATATGATATTACCTCCTTGTTTAGAAAGGGAGAAATTTAAATAAAGACCATTTAAATTCAAAATTTATTGAATCAATTTATGTGGAGAATATTGTCATAAATATAAAAAATACAAATTATTTACGATAAAATCAATGTAGATACTTGATGATAATAGAAAAAAATTAATAAAATTCTCATTATGGAAAAAAAAGAATTGAATTGACACTTTTTAATTTCAGATTTTGGCGAATGTTATACAATAAGTAATATCGAAATTGGGGTTTTTTAGTCGTAAGATCAATTTATAATCTGTCTCCAGGCTTCAATCGATTTTAATTTATTTAATTCTATAGAGATTTCTATAGACACACATATAATCTAGACCCCTTTACCCGCAAAATTTTCATTTTTTCCCCAGTTGTGATAATTTACTCCAGTTTTCTGAACCATGTTCTAGATAATCAGATTTTCGTTAATTTCCCTACGTCCTTATATATGTACCAGTATGTATACAATATATTAAAATTAAAATATACTAATTTAAATTAATATTTGTTTAATTTTAGCTGGATATCAATTTGATTGTTTAGAAAATATAGACCCAAAATGTGTCCGACTGTGTTTCCAAGTTTTAATACAAGATCCATCAACCAAAATAAAATATGCTCTTGATCCAATTGTTTCTAATGTAATTTATAACTCAAGTAAGTTCATTTTACAATTACAAAAAAATAATATTAATAATAATAATTAGCATCGCTATTATCTTCGAACTGATAAAACTAAGAGCCTATTTTACAAAAAGTATGGATTGATACAAGCAGTGCCGTAACTAGACCTTTATGCGCCCGGTGCGAGCTTCTATAACTGCGCCCTTGAAAAAAGTATAGCTCTCTAGCTACTTGGTAGAATTTTGAATGAGTGTATATAAATTAGGTAAAAAAAAACGTTATTCGAAAATATTTGCCAAAATAATACAATACACAAATGGTAATTTCTGCGGCCCTCCAGGGTCTGCGCCCTGGGCCTAGGCACCGCCCTAGTTACGGCACTGGATACAAGCGATTCACTTGTACCCTATTACCTGCATCAGTATTAGATTTTTACTTTCGTCAAATGAAGATTGGGAAATAATTGTAGTCGTGCATGAAAAAATTTGTGTTTTATTTGTTTTTTGGAAATTTTGCAAAAAGTGTACATTCGATATTGATTAAAAAAAATTTTGTGAGCAGCATTAAGGCCTAGGAAAAGATGGGTGAGTATGGTCAAAATATTGTGTGCGTTCTACCACAAAAATTAATAGGAATTTCAAAACGAAATCTTACATTTAGTCATAATACAAGTATACCCAATTTTGGTTTAAATCGGGTTACGGAAAATATGTCGTTTTTACTATCACTCGTTGGACATTTCTTTATACAGTGTGGGGCATAAAGATCTACCACATTTTGAAGAGGTATAAAAAAATGAAAAAATTTAACTAGAAAAAAACTGAATATATTTTTGAAAAGAACATAAAATATTTTTTTAATGTGTTTTAAACAAATATATTAGACAAAGAAAAAAGAAGGGGGGGGGGCAAAAGTGAAAATTCTAGCCCTTTCGACCAAACTCAACCAAATTTTGTTTACATGGTGTAATGTGAACCCCTAGAAGGCTAGAAATGCAAAAACTAACCACTCAAATTTTGTATACCTACATAGTTTGGTCGAAAGGACTAGAATTTTTATTTTTGACCCCCCCCCCCCTTTTTTTGTCTGATATAATGTTTAAAATATATTAAAAAAAAATTATTCTATGTTCTTTTCAAAAATGTATTCAGTTTTTTCTAGTAACATTTTTTTTATACCTCTTCAAAATGTGGTAGATCTTTATGCCCCATCCTGTATATTCATGTTTAGAAATGTCTGAAATGTGATGAAAAATCATTTTCAAACATGATTTTTTCTGCCTGTCTGTCTTCAGATACCTATGAAGACTTAAGAAAAAAGAAAACGAATGTTCGTTCTGGTGATAAAACGTTTTTATTTTGAAAACACGGAACCGATTAGAATTTGAGCTTTCTAACTTCAGAACTTTAGGTTCAAAAATGGGGAAAAAAATCAGAAAATAATTGAATCGCTATATTGGGAGCTCTTGAACTGTTGTAGATAAAATAATGAAAAGTTTTATTAATAATCTGCATCGTTCTGCTAAGGTTCGTTTAACTTTCTATTGATGAAATCATTTGTTAATAAGAAATTGCCAAAAGTCATTTTTTACTCCTATTTTTATTTTATTTATTTATTTTTATTTTATTTATTTATTTTTATTTTATTTATTAATTTATTGTTTACTATACAAGTGAATCGCTGGTAAAAATTAGTCCATATTTTTTGCGGAATAGAGTCCTAGTGAATGTAGGTAGGTACTCTTTTTCCAAAAAATTTATAAAGTTAAAATACTACTTAGATATGGTACTATAATGTTTTAAAATTATAAATTGTGGTGTTTTTTGAGGCTCTTGAAAACCTTGAAAACAGATGTAATGTCTTCGTTAGGAAAAAGGAAATAAAATTTCTTTATATTCTAACAAATTTATTTTCATGAAAAACTTATGAGACGTTTCGGCGGATATTCTCACACCATCATCAGTCTACAAGGAAAACATAATCTTAATTACAGTAAATTACTAATTACATGTCATTCTCAAGATAAAAGAAGAAAAGAACTCACCCAAGCTTTTCATAATATAGTACATATGTCTGTGTAGAATGTCATTTTCTTTTTACAAATAATAACATTTTAATCAAAAAGCTTGTAATAAAAATAACAAATTGTAATTAATTTTAATAAACCTAAATAAATCAGATAAAAATTTTTCATATTTGTTATTTACCTGGAGGTATTTATAACTTATATAACTGATATTAATAACAAAATACCTCCAGGTAAATAACAAATATTAAAATTTTTTATCTGATTTATTTAGGTTTATTAAAATTAATTACAATTTGTTATTTTTATTACAAGCTTTTTGATTAAAATGTTATTATTTGTAAAAAGAAAATGACATTCTACACAGACATATGTACTATATTATGAAAAGCTTGGGTGAGTTCTTTTCTTCTTTTATCTTGAGAATGACATGTAATTAGTAATTTTCTGTAATTAAGATTATGTTTTCCTTGTAGACTGATGATGGTGTGAGAATATCCGCCGAAACGTCTCATAAGTTTTTCATGAAAATAAATTTGTTAGAATATAAAGAAATTTTATTTCCTTTTTCCTAACGAAGACATTACATCTGTTTTCAAGGTTTACAAGAGCCTCAAAAAACACCACAATTTATAATTTATAATTAAAATACTACGTTCTAAGTGTAAAAAATACTATACTGGTACTTAGCTATGAATATAGAATTTCAGAAAAAATTGTTGTAATAGGTCCAAATTAGAGCCATCTCAATGTTTCAAACTTTTATAAATTTTTATTTTTATTATTCAGAATCTCCGGAATCACAACCAAAAATTACTTTTGTCAGTGCCGTTTCAACTACAGTCGACGGAGGATTAGAAGTGTTTTTAGTAACCTCTAGATTTCATTCAAGTAAATATTTTTAATGATTACTTAAAAAATAAAATTGTATGATTTAAATGATTTTTTTCTTCAATTTCAGATGATATCCTAGTGAGATTTTATCAAATCAAGGACGATGTTCTCATCTGGGAGGAATTTGTTAAAATTAAAAATTCTCAAGAAAATTATTATATTTTATTTCAAGTTCCAAAATATTTTAATCAAAACATTGAAAATGATATTAAAGTTTTTTTCGAACTGTTCCGACCCTCGGATAAAAAATCCAGTAACAAGCAAGAGTTTACATATAAACCGTTACCAAAAAGTGAATCAGGTATTTAAATTATTATCCATACATAATATATATATATATATACTAGGTATACCGATATGAAGTGAGCGTTTTTTTTTTGTTTGTTTTTTTGTGAAAATGAATCACTCATTTTTAATGGTAAAAATAAAAAAATTTTATTCAAAGTATTGACCATTGCTTTCTACACATTTTGACCTTTCTGTCAATTTGTGGATACCACGCCAATGTTCGTCTTTTGAAACAAACCAATCAGACACCCAATTTTCGACTTCTTCGTAGGAATCGAAGTGCTGCTCAGCCAATGCGTGTCCCATCGATGAAAACAAATGGTAGTCGGAAGGGGCCAAGTCTGGTGAATACTGCGGGTGGGGTAGCAGCTCCCAGCCAAGTGCTTTAAATGTATCCTGAACCAGTTTTGCTTTGTGTGCAGGCGCATTGTCGTGTAATAAAATTACTTTGTCGTGTCCTCTGGCCCAAAATCTTTCATGTAAATGCCCACTTCTTATTTTTCGATTTCAACCTATATCGAGCATACTTCAATTTCGTAACTCTGAGACTTATGGTTGCGAAACGCAGGGATGGGGTACATTCTTACGTACGTAAACATCAACTTCCGGTTTTTCTATTTTAGCCAAAATCTTGTCATACTTCCAGTTAAAAAATTCAGTAAATGAGAAATATGGGAGCTATTGAACGGTTATAGATAATGAGCTGAAATTCGGCACATAAGTTAATGAATAAACTGCATCTCGTGCTGGTAAGCTTTAACCTACCCCTGCTGTTCTTATGGGGTTAGGCTCGGACGCTGTGGAAAGATAATTCATCATAGCCTACAGTTACTCTTCTTTTGTTTCTTCTGCTTATTATTATTTATATTAAATTGCTATAAAGATATAAGTTGATAATTGAATGTAATAGAAGGCAGCCCAGGGGTAGTGTGGAAAGAAAAATTAACACATCAAATAAGGTGTAATTTATTGGAATCCTTCCTCCTTTCCTTTCAAACCGACGTTTCGGAGGATTTTTCCCTATAAATTACACCTTATTTGATGTGTTAATTTTTCTTTCCAGACAACCCCTGGGCTGCCTTCCATTACATTCAATTAAAGATTCTACCAGTCCGTCTCTCTCCAGAGAAAATTTCGTTGCAAAAATATAAGTTGATAATTAAATATCATTTTTCGCCTAGTATTTCTGATTTTTCTCGGGAATGATATAGATTTTTTCTACAGTTTCCGAAATACATTTAGGTAAAAATTTAAAAGCAGCCTATTCCAAAATACACACCTTTAGACTAATATCATCCTTAATTAAAATAGTTATTGGAGAGTAATATGGAGGCTGGAGAACATTTTAAATGCATTAATTGACTTTATGTTATAAATAAAGAAATGTAAAATTATGTAAATTACAATCAATTTAAAATTTTATTTCTGATTTTAGCTGAAATCATTCCATATAAGAAAAAGAAATACGAAGTCCAAAGTCCCCAATCAATGATGACTATAGGACCCTATCTGAACTGTATGTATTTTAATTTTTTTCAAAATATGCCAAAATATGCTTTTTCGTCATTAGGTCATTTTATATACTAAACTTATAATTTTAAGTAAAATACCTGGGGGGGGGGGTTAAAACGCAGAGTGGGTCAATGAAAAAAATTTCTGAAGCGGGGCGGGGGGTGAAAATTGTTACAAAATTAGCATTATATGCTAAAAATAAAAACTGCCGTTTATAACTTCAACAAAAGGTAACAAAAACCTCTTTATAATGCTTTAGAAGTGAATAAAATATAATGTACACGGGGAGAGGACTTGTCATGAATGGGGGGTGAGTCCAGAAGCTAGAGGGACATGGGCACTAGGGTTCTTAGCTATACCTGGGGGAAAAAAATTTCGGAGGTTTTCGAGACACCCGCTCAAATCTAAAGGTAAGATAATAATTCATAGACAATTTGAGATCGATCGGACAACCCTTTAACGTGGCTCATCTCATTTGAAAATTTGAAATTTTAAGAATTTCGCCCTATTTGGGTACTATTTATTGTTATACGTCGTTAAATTGAAACAAAGAATAAAAACATCGATGACAATGAAATTTGTAAACATTATTTTGTGAAATCTCGCTCGCACTTTTGTCATTCAGTCATTATTAAAACACATAAGAGCAAAAGAAAAAAAAATCAAATGAATTCTATATGATGGCCGTTTTATATATTTCAGGATATATTCAGCCCATCTTCAGAAGGTCAAAAATTAACTACCAGTTCTATGCTTAAGTATATAGCTCCTCGACTGGACTTAGAATTTTTAAAAAATCTCAATGCTTATTGACAAGTTGATGAGAAAATAAGCCGTATCGCAATACATAAATTTTGTAACCATTTGTGGTATCTGGCACCAGAAACAGCGGGCTTAGCATTTTTTGACGATGAAATTGGATGTGACACCAAGAAACGGATGGTGGACGCACTGCAAAATCGATGATAGCAGCGGCGACTACAGTGTGAAAAAATTCGAAATTTTCCCGAATGTTGGGGCATAGAGAATTTCATTTCACAAAATACAAGAGGATTGTTTGTGAGATTTTTCATCCCAACGGATTTTTTACAAAAAGATCCTCTTGAATGGGAAGATGATAGTAGTTTTCAAATTGGACTGGAAATTGTAAAAAAACTTCAAGTTGTAAAGACACCACTGAACGTGGAGTGAAACTCATGGAAGACTACAATAAAATCCTTTCAAGAAGCGAAGAGAAAAAATGTATTATGCAAATTGTTTCAGAATATAGAAAAAAATATCCCGACAGTATGAAATCAACCTTGATAGCGGATTTCTAAAACTCCATATTTGATAAGTAAAATTTATTTTGATACAATAATCGTATTTCTATTCATTTATTTCTATGTGAATGCTAAATCCCTTCTTTATATATATGGTATATATAACTATTGTTAGGGCGCTCGTGAATGCTGAGTGCTGTGTGGTGCGTGTCCGCGCCCCCACCAAGTCGATGGGGTCCTAACAATGTTGCGTGTGTGCAGGGCGTTGTTTTTGCCCTGATGGAAAGCCGGGCTGGACGCCCAAGCGGGGGAGGGGCTGCTAGTTGGCGGTTGGCCCCTCCAGATCCGAATGCTCGAATCCGATTCGATGCTCAGTCGAAATCGAGTCGCTTCAATTATAGCATGGCTGAAAACATTTCAGTCATGCAAAAGCGTCGCAACGATCCGACTGAGTCATCTAGCGGCCGTGTCTCAAGGCTCGTCGCCATGGCGACAGCGGGCCGCTACACCACACCCTTTCTTTCCTTTTTTTTGGTGATTGCTTTACCGACTTAGCTAGCCGGGCAAGGCTCTATCCACCTAGCTGGTGGGTCAAGAAGACTGCTTGTTTTGCAATCACGTCGGGGTCACCAGTGTTGTTAGGGCGCTCGTGAATGCTGAGTGCTGTGTGGTGCGTGTCCGCGCCCCCCACCAAGTCGATGGGGTCCTAACAATGTTGCGTGTGTGCAGGGCGTTGTTTTTGCCCTGATGGAAAGCCGGGCTGGACGCCCAAGCGGGGGAGGGGCTGCTAGTTGGCGGTTGGCCCCTCCAGATCCGAATGCTCGAATCCGATTCGATGCTCAGTCGAAATCGAGTCGCTTCAATTATAGCATGGCTGAAAACATTTCAGTCATGCAAAAGCGTCGCAACGATCCGACTGAGTCATCTAGCGGCCGTGTCTCAAGGCTCGTCGCCATGGCGACAGCGGGCCGCTACATAACAATAACAATATTTTACTTTTATTACACGTATATGACTCAAATAAATCTTTTTCTCGATGTACGCCTAAGAGGTAGGCAAAGAGGCCATCATATAGAATTCACTTGAATTTTTTTTCTTTTTCTCTATGTGTTTTAATAATGACTGAATGACAAAGATAGGGGACGGCTTTAACAAAATAATGTTTACTAATTTCATTGTCATCGATGTTTTTATTCTTTGTTTCAATTTAACGACGTATAACAAAATATAGTAGCCGAATAGAGCGAAATTCTTAAAATTTCAAATTTTCAAATGTGATGAGCCGCATCAAAGGGTTGTCCGATCGATCTCAAATTTTGTATGAATTATTTTCTTACCCAACCTCATAATTTGAGAGCGTGTCCTGAAAAAATTTTCATGGTCGTAAAATAATGACCACCCTAATGGGAACCCCTGAAAATAAAATAGAATAGTTTATTTAAAAAACGACATAATTCTAAGGTGAGTTTTTAAAAAATGTAGACTAGGGTGGGGCGAAAATACTTTAGTGCGGAAAAGTTTCTTATTGTAATAAGAAGAAAAGCAGGCATAAAAAAAAATTAAAATCGTTTAACATCTTCCGCTCGCGCATGAAACTTTTAAACTCATGAAAAAAACTATATCTTTACGATACAGGGTATGGTCAAGTATTGTAAGCTTCCTTTACTGTCTGAATTCCTCTTTATCCTAATTTATAATTAATTTAATTATTAATCTTATACTTCTTTTTGAAAAAGTAGCAGAGTCAAAATAATAATAATATTGAGATAATTTATTTTTTGTATGTAATAGTTGGCAATTAAATGAAACACGTTATTTATTTGAATCACAGGTTTATTCACTCGTGTCCTATATCAAGCTGCTCGCCTGGTTCAGGGCAGACCTCAGCTCTCTCCACATGTCTGTCCTTGCGCATGCGCATATATTACATCTTCTCTCTTTTTTTTTTTTTTATACAATGTAATACCCATATAATATAATTATTGTTACAATTTAAATATTACTTATTTACAATATATACAATTTAATACCACTATGAAATATAGTTACAATTTTATTTACTTATTAATAATAACATTTAACAAAACTTCCAAAAATAAATTTTCCGTAATGCTATTGGCATAGAACTTAATTTACCAAAAAAATTATATAATTTCAATTAATATACCTTATTAATTACCAATTAACATCGATCACTTTATATATATTCTAAGCGTTCAGGTGGATTTACCACCCTTCCACTCCTGGTTATCACTTTCTCAGTAACCTTGACTGGAGATTTATAATCAGAATTATCAAACTCCTTCACTTTATCCTCGTCCTCTATTAAAGCGTATGGGACGTCTATGGCCCTACTTAATTTTTTTAAGTCTTTTCTATTTCTTCTAAATAAAAATCCTCGATCATCCTTTATTATATACGACCTAGGAGCAGAATGCAATTCAACTACCTTTCCTGGTAACCAGCATTTTCTTCTATGATTCCAAACGCCAACTGGATCGTTTATTTTGATCTCCGGTAATTGGCTTGGTATTTCTATTGAAATAAAATTCTTGCTTATTCATATTTTTCATTCAGTTTTTCTTTGACATCCAGTAGTACTTAGTGATGGCCTTTTTTAATTTCAGCTGACTCCAATCCAATTTCCTGCTCTTTTGGAATGAAATGTAAAAGTGGAGGGGGGTTGGTCGATGAAGGTGAATGGTTGTGGTCAAACAAAACGATCTGCAAAAGCCGAGGTATAACTCAAGAGGGGGCGTGGTTCAAACTGTTCATCTACCGGTAGATTGCGAAGAGATCTCATATGTTCAACGTGGCGTTGATTGGAACATCTACCTGTTTGCTGTTTGACTTCTGAGACTGAACAACCACTTTGAATATCAAATCTACCGAAAACCTACTTTCACAGACACTATAATTCCCTATGATTCTAACCACCCCCTCAACACTAAATTATTTGTTTTCTACTCAATGTTCAATAGATTAGAAAACATTCCTTTAACCTCAGAACACTATAACCATGAATTAGCTATCATCCACAAAATAAGCGATAATAACAATTACCCCCGACACTTGATCGACAATATTCAGAAAAAGGTAATTTATAAAATAACAGCCCCCTTTTTATATTCCATCATCCCAACAAAAGAAAAATACTTTAAAAAACTTTATTTCCATTCTCCACTCAGCTACCCTATAGCTAATATGTTTCGCAAACTTAATATCACCCCCGCATTCTATAACAGGAACAACCTTTCATCCATATTGGTTAACAATAAAATCGATATAATTAAACCAATAACAATGAGTGGTGTATATAAATTGCAATGTAATGACTGTCAATCATTTTATATCGGGCAAACAGGTAGATCTTTCAATCAAAGCCACGTTGAACATATGAGATATCTTCGCAATCTACAGGTGAATAGTTTGAACCCAAATGCCCCCCCCTCTTAGTTATACCTCGGCTTTTGCAGATCATTTGTTTGACCAGAACCATTCACCTTCATCGACCAACCCCTGGGCCCTTTACATTTCATTCCAAAAAGTAGGAAATTGGATTTATTGGAGTCAGCTGAAATTAAAAAGGCCATACACCTTAATCAAAACATCTTGAACAATCAAACAGACATCAAAACTTCACCAATAATTGACATCTTAATCAATGATATTTAATTTGAATTGGAGTGCGATGAGAGTGTATGGTGGGTTTATTTTTAATTTTTATTTATTTTTTTAAATAGAAAATAAGAGATGAAATTTTCGCTATGCACCCTCATTGCATTCCATAGTTTATTGCCCTCCTTTATAACACATACATAATTTTCGGCAACTTCCAAGTATAAATATCTTTTCTTTATTCCAGCCCTTTGTCCCCTACATCTGTTCTTTCGGCTCTAAGGCCATCCCATCCCTATGATAATTCTTTCATATTTACACTAAGTCATAAATAACTGTCCATCATATTAAAATTAAAATAAATTCTGTTCAAAATATCATGTTATCTTTAGTCAATGTTCTCCTGACGATGAGTTAAGAGCTCGAAATATATAGAGTAAACTAAAAAATCTGCATTTTGATTTTTCTCCGTGAAACACCAACTCCAACCTAATCTAAGATATCTTCCGTCTATAATTTGTATTAATTGCATGAAAGTTTATACTAGTAAGGTATAATCTGTCTGTGTGAGCTCTTTTTCATCCACAACGTTTTGTCGACTTGTGCCGACTTTCCAAGGCTTCTACAATTATAGAGAACATTCTTGATATGAATTTACAAAAGTACAATTCGAATTCCAAAGACAAACATGTATTAATAGTTTATCGTACCAAATAGTCATGTCACACATTCGTCTAAATTTATCAAATATAAGAGAGGTGCCAGGGTCTATGGTAAAGTCAAGTGGATGGCCGCATCAGAACGTGTTTCGATTTATTTATGCTTTACGGAGACATGGGTGTACTTCGGTGAATTATGTTGTATTTATCTGTGCGCGAAACAAGTGTTTAGGCTTGTCTCATCAGTCTATTACAATGATTACGAAATTAATCTCATGAATGAACGATGTTAACCTTTCATTCATAAATTATATTGAATGACTGATGAAGAGGATTAAGCCCTCGAAACTCATGGTATTTGGGTCTAAATAAATAAGGTCTAATAAGTGCAGCATCGAAGACACACTCTTTTATTGTCTCCTTCAAGTATAAAAATTAGTGCTACTCTCGGCAAAAACTGTCAATGTAATAGTCATGCTAGTTCTATGGTTTAGATAACCAAATGATGCGTTGCCAACAGTTTTTTGTGGGCGTACTAGCTGCAACATCGTCAGAAAAATCCGAATGTTTCGAATGGTTATTCCGTCGAACGTATAAAAAGTATATTATTGATCAGAATTTAATTTATTTGGGTTACTTAAACCATAAAACAAGCATAAAAAACTAGTGACTAGTGAGTGATTATTTTAAAAGTTTTAACTCAATAGAAAAAATTACAAAAATATAGTGATTTTTGCAATTTTTCATAAGTTTAAAGTTCAATGCGCGAGCGGAAGATGTTAACCGATTTTAATTTATTATGCCGTTTTTCTTTTTTATTACAATAGGCAACTTTTCTTCACTTCAGTTTTTTCGACCCATCCTAATGTAGACATTTAAAAATATCCTTTTTGTTAACCGACTTCAAAAAAGGAGGAGGCTCTCTATTCGACTGAATTTTTTTTGTCTATGTTACCTCATATCTCAGCCAATTGTCAACCGATTTTGAAAAAAAATTTGCATTGGGTTCAGTCTAGCTTCCGATTGGTCCAGATTTTCATTGGTATTAGACCTTTTTTGTTAGGTTTGTTCAGGCCTAACTTCTTTGTTTATTAACCGATTTCGATGATTCTTTTTTTATTCGAAAGTGGGTATCTTAGGGATGGTGCCATATTAATTTGGTCAAGTTCTGATGATATGATCAACGACGAAATAACGTAAATCTCCAATTCTTATGAGCAAATAATCGAAATTATGATAAATATTAGATTTTATATTAAGTCCCTATTAATAACATCACTAAAAGGAGAAAAATAAAAATAATTTTTATAAAAAAAATAAAACCGACTTCAAAAAACTTAAATGCAACAAATAAAATAATAATAACTTAAAAATAAAATAAAATACACTAAATGGTATAAAATAATTATTATCTTATTTAGTTAGAACTAAACGACGAAATATTAACATGAAATTACTTTTTGAAGTCGGTGCCAAACATACATTTTATGAATCGCACTTGACGGATCTTACTTAGTACGTTTGGCGGGTACGCTCACTTATAGGTATAGTTTGTTTGGCACCGACTTCAAAAAGTAATTTTATGTTAATATGTATTTCGTCGTTTAGTTGTAACTAAATAAGATAATAATTATTTTATACCTTTTAGTGTATTTTATTTGATTTTTAAGTTATTATTATTTTATTTGTTGCATATAAGTTTTTATTTGAAGTCGGTTTTATTTTATTTTTTTTTTTATAAAAATTATTTTAAAGCCTCAGTTCTCAACATGTGGGGCATGAAATATCTGAAATAGGGGAGCAGAAAAAAAGTCAACAAAATTATTTATTGATTCGAATATTATAAAAAACATAGAAAACACCCCCACTTCCCCCATACTCTTGGAGGTCCCGAGGTTTGTGTATTCTAACCAGAGCCGTTCCGGCTCTGATTTTGGGAACATACTCTATAGTTCTAAATTCCGGGGAGGACCCCGGATCCCCTAGGCCACCCAAAATTTCCGAGTTCCGCTTGTGCTAAATTTGTTATGACCCATCCGAATCGTCGCCTTTTTTAAGAGAGTAAAAATCACGTTCTAATAAATTTTTTATTCGGAAATTTTTGGCGTATATGCTCATTTAATATAAGAGATATGTGGGTGTGTTGCAGAATTGATGAATTGATGGAAAGGCATCCCAAGGTTAATAAAATGTATTGGAACTCCGTTTCTTGAAAATCGACGTTTCGAAGGATCTTCCTTACTTCTTGATGGTTTAAATGCGTCAAAAAAGGAAGCTTGTAACCACCTACTTCTTGTCACTTTGTTTGAAGTAGTTGTTGTAAGTTTAATTCGCTGACCTTTTTAAAGTTTCTATGGGAATGAAAATTAGGTCTAATAAATAGTTTATGTTTATAGGGAATTTTTACTCTATCTGACTGTCTTTCCATTAATTCTCAATTGAGTTCTTCTCTTCTACCAGTCAGTCTCCAAAAGAAAATAATGTTATGTTAATGTCTTTATATGGACATATGTGTGTGTTTATTTTCACTAAATAGTAGACACACTATTATTTTATTCTTATAAAGAATTCATTTCTTAAATACTGCTAACGATTAGATATCAACAAAATGTATCGTTAGGGGTTCTCAAATAATCTGAAAATCATTCATGTTTTCTCATAATTTGTTTTAAATATCATTTCAGATAATCCAGCAATACATTTCGACAACCCTTTACGAATAGAGGACGATGCGAATGGCGTGTGTAACAATTTTAATGGCAACTTCAATTCAAAGACTCGAAATTCTTGTTACTTTCAAAATATACCTTATCAGGACCAAATGGCTCAACATCAACCACAAACCTCAGAGATGCATTTTTATGGAAATCCAAAACCTCAAAATCTTCTAATAAAAAACACTCAACCGTGCAATACACGATATATCAATCTACCCACTTGTGATAGTACAAATCCAATACAAACTGCGGATATAGCAGATAATGAGAATAAGGATGATGAGATTAAAATTGATTCTGAGGAAAGGACAAAATTTCTTGAAACGTTTCCGAATCTATCAAATGAATTGCATTTGTATTTAGAGAAGATGTCAGAATCGTTTTCGAAAATTAACAATAGAAAAAATATAATTTTTTCTATTTCTACTATTTCCATGACAGAGTATTTTGCTACGTTTCCAATACTTAAGAATAGCAACACAAATAGGGCAGGAAAAATTATTCAATGGCCCCGAACACATCTGTGATATAGAAATTAATTTAATTGTAAGAAAATAAGAAAAAACGAAAGAGCTAAGTTTTGCAGAAACCTGCCCCTAAGGGGTATACTGTGACTAAGATGTGGGGAAGGATTGAAAAATTGTAAATAATGTGAGCATCAATAAATAATCTACTTACTAGAATTATAATAATATTTTGAATAATATGTATTTGTGGATTGTTGGTGTCTCTGTATAAATAAAATAAAAATAAATTATATATTCAACTTTTCTTCACTCCAACTGAAAAATTACTTAATTTTATTAAACGACTTCAAAAAAGGAGGAGGTTCTCAATTCGACTGATTTTTTTTTTTTTTTTGTGTCTATGTTACCTGATATCTTCGCCAATTGTCAACCGATTTTGATGATTTTTTTTCATTAGGTTCAGTATACTTTCCGATTGGTCCCGTTTTTTTTCATTGGTATTGGACCTTTTTTGTTATGTTTGTTCACCCATAACTTTTTGTCATGTGGGCCGATTTCGATGATTCTTTTTTTATAGGAAAGAGGGTACCTTAGGGGTGGTCCCATATGTGGTCAAGTTCTGATGATATGATTCAATGACGAAATAACGTAAATCTCCAATTCTTATGAGCAAATAATCGAAATTATAATAAATAAAATCTTTTATAAAAAAAATCTTAAAACATTCATTTAAAATCCGAGGACGTTTCGAGAGAATTTCTATATTTATGAATTGAATTTTATTACCATTTTCTGATTCATTCGCCCGATGCTTTCTCTTACTAGATGTATGCGAGGTATTATATTAAGTCAATATTATTATAATAATAACATCACTAAAAAGAGAAAAATAAAAATAATTTTTATAAAAAAAAAAATAAAACCGACTTCAAAAAAATTAAATGCAACAAATAAAATAATAAGAACTCAAAAATAAAATAAAATCCACTAAAAGGTATAAAATAATTATCTAATTTAGTTACTAAAGGACGAAATGAAATCACTTTTTGAAGTCGGTGCTAAACAAACTATATAAGCGAGCTTACCCGCCAAACGTACTAAGGGCCTGTTGTATGTCGCAAAGTAAATGCTTTTTACAACTAACTCCCTTAAGGGCAATCAATCTTTAACTCGCTTTTTTTGAACTACGAGAAATTCCTTGATATTATGCATATGATTTATTTGAACAATTTGAGTCACAGGATGGACAATTACCTCTATTAAATTTCTATATATATGTATCAATAAATTTCTCTTTAAGGAAAAGGAATAAATGTATTAAAACCTCGCAAGAAGTTAATGCTTTGAAAGAAAATTGGTACTTTTGGAGTTGGAAAATTAAAACGGGCTATTTTTCAAATTTTCATTTATTTGATGAAATTATTAATAAATTTGAACTATAATTTGTATTCTTCATAAAGTGTAAGTTTATGATTCATTTTGAAATGGTATTTAAATCCTTCATTGCTATTTTGTTTTTGGGTAGTTTAAAACTTCAGAAAATTATTTAATTTTTGTACAATTTAGGAAAAATGCCAAATGATGAAAATGTAAAATAAGTATTGATTGATTTGCGTTAGAATTATTTTTCGAAGATGTTGAAATAAATAATAACAATAATAATAAATTTTTTCATTAGCCAAACGCGACCCATACAAAGAAGCACTGCCCTATAGTGTTATCTTTTAATTTGAACCCAAAAATTGGCAAAAAAGTACCAACTGTCCTTAATTAGCTTACTTGTGAAAATCTAGATTTAGTTTCCTTTTATCAATCAAGCGTAGCTAGCTATGGATTGCAATTAGTAAAAAACTCAAAAAAGTTTTGATAATTTAAAAACAAAAACGTCATCAATATTGCGTTTTATTTTAAAATACATTAAAAACTTTTTATGGTTTAATAAAAATGTAATATTTCTTTTAGCCGGGACGGCTGCCGAAGTTTTGAATTCACTATAAAAATGTTTTTTTTCTTTTTGCTCTTGGTATATAAAAATGTCTGAAACATGAAGAAAAATCATTTTAACTATATTTTCTGATTGTGTGTTTGGGCTGGCTCCCGATACCCACGTTGATTGAAGAAGAAAATGATCTAGAAAGTTCATTCTGGTGTCATGAAACTTGCTGCTTTTCCTTGACTAGTGTAATATTGTTTGCCATTAAAAATATTCTTCATTGACCCTTTTAAACGCTGAAGAACGAGGGACGAACCTCGGAAACGTCGGCTTTTCCAAGAGAATGAAAATGACGTTCTAATAAATAATTTTATTAGTAATTTGTGGTTCTCATTACCCATGAGCTGCTTTTCCAACAATTCACCATTAGATTAGATAATGAATTAAGTCTAAAAATAAATTTTGAATAGACTATCAAGGGAAGCGATGGAGTCTTGGAAGAGTTTTCATATTTTCTTATAATTTTGATTTTAAATTTTTACCTTAAAAACCTAGTAACTCATATAGAACATAGAATCTCTTGTAGGGAATGCGATAGTTCATTAATAAAGATTTGAACAGATTTAGACATTTGGAGGCTCAATGGATATATATATATATATATATATAAATTTATTACAATGCCCATCTGCCTGATTCTTTGGGGAATCGAAACAGATGAATTTTGTTCGAAATTCAATAATAATTTTTATTTAGAATGTTTATATGTTAATGTTGGATGAACGCGAAAGTTAAAACTTTAATCGGGTCACTGCCCTATTTTGGTGCAATTGGGACCGGGCTCGTTTTGATACTGAACCATCGCTTAAATGGAAAAGGCATCTGCGGGCTTAAAGCAGAAGATGTCGGTTCGTACCCGACTGGGTCATTATCTTTTTTCAACTCTTGGTTCAGTATCAAAACGAGTCAAAGATTTAACTTTCGCGTTCATCTAACGTTAACATATAAACATTCTAAATAAAATTTATTATTGAATATCCGAACAAAATTCATCTGTTTCTATTCCCCAAAGAATCAGACAGATGGGCATTGTAATAAATTTATAAGAACCATACTATTAGGAAAATAGTTGAAAAATCGCCTGAACTTAAAAGATGTCGGATCGTACCCGAGGGTACTTATCTTTTTTCAACTATTGGTTCAGTATCAAAACGAGTCTGGTCCCAATTGCACCAAAATAGGGCAGTGATCGGATTTAAGTTTTAACTTTCGCGTTCATTTAACGCTAACGTTATATACCGGGTGAGTTTTTTATCTTGAGTCTTATAACTCAAAAACAGTGCATTATATGGAAAAAAGTTTCAAATAAAACTTTATTTATATTGAGGGGGAAACTAAACTATGCTATTGTTTGTCGACCTAGAACAAGCTTTCAAGGGTATTTCATGGTCAAGTTCTGTTTTTTAAATGGAAACCTATATATTTCTTTACATTGCCTAAATTTACAAAAAAAGCTGAACAACTTTTATTGGAACTATTTTTTTATACATCAAATAAACAAAATATTAAATCAATTAGATCAAAAAAATTCAAATAATAATTATTTTTAACAATTATTCTACTTAATGTTCAAATATTTAATTATTAAATAAATGATTTAATAATAATTAATAATTTAATCATTTTCCGACTATGTTCTGTGACATTCCAGAGTGTATCGCAAGTCTTCTGGATGAATTCCAGTTCCAATTTCCTTATTTTTTTAACAAATTTATAACACGATAAAATGAAGCTTGTGAGGGTGTATTCCTATCCGGAAAACACTCGGCATCCATTTCAATGGCACCCCCATAACACTTCTTCCATATTCACCATAAATTAAGACCATTTCAATTCTGTCTTCAAAAAAAAAATACTCCAATTTTTATTATGGTAATACAATATAACTATCTACGAGAAATAAACTTTTTTAAACTCAAGAAGTTTAATTAGTTCTACATATTAAGTAGAAAATAATCTCTTAAATCTGAGTATAACAAAGTTTGAATATCATTATAAACACTTATTTTCATTGCTGTGACTTTTCAATTTAATAAATATTTATTTAATAATTATTATTATTTGATAATTAAGTTGAATAATTGTTAAAAATAATTATTAAGATTTTTTTTTGAGATCCAATTGATTCATGTATTATCTTTATTTGGTGTATAAAAAAATAGTTCTTATGAAAGTTGTTCAGTTTTTATTGTAGAATATGGTGACGTACAGACAAATATAGAGTTCCATTTAAAAAACAGAACTTCACCTAGAAATACCTTTGAAAGCTTGTTCTTCGTCGACAAACAATAGGGTAGTTTAGTTTCCCCTCGATATAAATAAACTTTTATTTGAGATTTTTTCTATATAATGCACTGTTTTTGAGTTATAAGACTGTCTCAAGATAAAAAACTCACCCGGTATATAAATATATATGACTTGAGAAACAGAGCGCACCAAATTATCGTTTTCTTAATCGAAATCTAGTCTATATATCAAGATTACAGGGGAGTAAGAGGATGGGTGAATGATTCATTGACTTAATACACAATTTAATAATTATTAACTAGGAAAATAGATTAGAATAATCTGATTTGATTCTAAAATTTTATTTATAACTTTTTTCAACATGAAGACCCGCAAACTTAATTAGAATAATAAATGAAAGAATAATAATTATGTATGTAGGCCATGGAAAATTATTTTTTTTTCTTTATATAGTATTTATATAAAAATGTTAAAAAGTTTAGGTACATACAGAACTAATTTTTATAAGTTCTTATTATGCTAAGTTGAAGATATCAGAGCTATTTTGCCTTTTGACTGCGAAAGGAAAAATAAATATTAAAATCTGATGCGAGAATTTGGCACAAAATTATTAAGAAAATGAATATTTAGCACTAGAAATATTCTTGAAGAGTACTATTTTTTACCTATCAATTTAGAATGTCTTAAAAAAAAGTAATATAAATATTATAAATAAATGATTAAATTTACCTTTACATTATAAAAAAAATACTACGCGTATAACACCAAAATCAAAACAGCTCTGATATTTTAATTTAAATATCATTCTTAAAATAAAATCATAATTTAACATTTAGTTATCTTTAAAACTAAAATTTCCATTTTTCGTATTTAAGGTCATACGATTAAGTTTTAAAAAAATTATAAATTAAATATAATTTTTATTATGATAAAGGACTTTTTATATTTTTTTTTAATGTTTAAAACATAAAATTTTAAAGTAAAGCAATGTGATAAGAGAGAATGATTTTTGTTGTTTTTTTTAAAGGGGAATGTATTTTTTATTTTTTCTTATTTTTTTTCAACTTTTTTTTATTATTTATTTTTTCAAATAATTAACTATATTTAATTCTACCCTAAAATAAAAAAATTAACGATCTTATCACAGTTAGTTTTGAAATTTTCAATATCAATTATTTAAAGGAAATAATAAAAAAAAAATTTAGAATAAATTGAATTTTGTAATTTACAAGTATTATGGATAGTATTAAAATATACAACCTGATTGGATAAAAACTAAATTTAACTTAATATTATAATAACAAATTAAATTAAGTACATTAATATAAATTTTAAATGAAAAAAAAAAATACGCATGCAAAAAATCCTTAAAGGAACTTAACCAAAAGTGTTTAACATAAATTATAAATCAAGTCTTAAGCTTGCCCGGATTTATTTTATTTAATGATTCAATTTTTAGATTAAATTGGATCAAAAAATAAAAATAATATGGCGTTTATTTTTAATCAACATATAATAATAGTAATAATAATAATAATCTCTACTTAAATTAAATAAATTAACAACTGATGAATGTTTAATATGCAGGAAAAAGTAAAACCCTGTATTTAAAGATAATAAAAGAAAAAAATAGAGGATCACAAGAAAGAAAAAAATGATTCTGATAGATTTAGTATGAGAAAAATCCTTGTGTATATATATTTATACTTATATTTGTAAATATATATATATATAAGACTTCTGGAAACCTTTTTGAGGGATTTTCTTAACTACCATGCTTTTTATATTACACACCACCGTAACAAACATGCAAAACACGCATCCATGCTATATATTTTTTTTTCTTAAGATTCCAACATGCAGTACATGACTATATTACACAATTATTCAATTAGAAAAAAAATAAAACGAAAAATAAAGATGAAAAAAACATTCACACTTTTGATTGATAAACATGCATACAATCACAATTAATGAGTTCACGTTTCGAAACGTGCATGCAAAATATATATTCTTGCAGTTGTTGATATGAAAAAATAAACCACAACTAGTCGAATATATTTTTTATATATAAAGTTCAATTTTATCCAAAATATACAAAATAACAATCAGAACCATGTATTAAAATCGACTAGGTAGTACTTAAGTTAGCTAAGTTAACACAGTATATTTAAATCATGCTATAACATTATATTCAAAACTTTTTTTTTAATTAAAACAATATATTAATATATATTTATATAATGTATATCATGCCATATAAACTATTTCTTGATTTTTTTTTGGAGAAATTAATTAATATTTATAATTTGTTTTATAAATAAAAATTGGTAAATTGTACAATAGATATTACTTTAAAAAGTCATAGACATTTAGTAAAATATTTTTTAATTTGAAATTTTTTTCTTTTGATGAGGAATTTATAGTTTTAATTAATTTTTTTAATTTATTTGTTTATTAATTATTTTTTTTAAGTGAAACTTCTTACACGATATTGGCTGGACCCGTTTAACGTTTGATTTAAAAATTCAGTCGAATTGAGAACCTCCTCCTTTTTTTAAAAATCTCAATCTTTTCCAGTCATCCAACTCCCTTTTTTTCTCTTCCTCTCTAAATGCATATAGTATGTCTCTTAGTAAACAAGTGTAAGAAGTTTCACTTAGCATGTAGCTCACTGATGAGTAGTAGACAGACTATCATTTTATTTTTGTGAATATATATTTCTTTTATTATTCTGATTTTATATAATTTTATAAAATAAAGTTTTGTCAAATATAATGAAATAAAAAAAATCAATATTAATTTTTGTATTTCTTTTTTTGTTTTCTTTCAAGATAGTTTATAAAAAAAAGATTTATTATCACTTGAACATTTTATAAATTAAAGTATATATATGTAATAAGGTTTATTCTTCCCCGTGGGGTTTTGACAGGTAATTAAAGATTGATTCAGCTATAAAGAAGAATATATTGTCAGAAATATTATTTACATATATAATACAATATTGTTTGAATGAACATGATTAATTACCTATAAAGAAGAATCAAAATTCAATGTCCTTTATTTATTCTAAATATAATTTAGAATAATAATATATTTACAGTGTTACAATTATTTCTATTATAATATTAAATTCTTATAAGACTCTATATAATGCTATATTATAAAATGATATCAAAAAGACATGTTTAGGTTAGATATTTGATTCTTCTCGTCTCCTTCTGAGGGCGTTCCGTGCTTTGTCATTTTGGCGTTAATTTCAAATTTACATCTCCCCCCAGATTTTCTTCCGCACTGCGGAGATAAGGAAGCAATTTCTTGATATGAAATAGTGTGGCGTTTTTACCTCTTTTTGCCAGGTTTACTTCGTAAACTGAATTTGAAATTCTTTGAATTATTTTGTACGGACCTCTCCTTACTTTGTCTAGTTTTCTTCTGTTTAACTTGTTTCCCATTTCTATATAAACCAAATCATTCTTCTTAAACGTATGTTCTTTTCTGTTTTTGCTTAATCTTTTTGCATTTACCTCGAAATTTTTAATGGAGTTTTCCAGTGCCTTTTTACTGTTTTCTTCTAAGTTTTCTTCTGCCTGCAGACTTTCCGGAACGATCTCCGATCTTTCTCCTCGGAGCAGATATGCTGGTGGAAATCTTGTTATGGAGTGTGTTGTTTTATTGTATTCTTCTATACATTCCTCTGCTATTATTGCCCATGATCTTTTTTTATTCTTCTCACTGTTTATCTTCACTCTTAATCTGTTAGTTATAGATTGATTTAGCCTTTCATTTAGCCCGTTTGATTCTGGACAGTCAGTACACGTGAATATCATTTTTATGTTCTTTTCTTTTAAATATTCTTTGAATTCTCTAGAGTTTATTCCCGCGTACTGATCCCCGAGCAGTGTGTCTATTTTGTTCTTTTTCGTGATGGGTTCTATTAGTTTTATGAAATCTTTGGCTGTTTGTGTCGTGGATGTTGAACCAAAAACAAATCTTGTGAAGTGATCTACTAAAATATGCATGTATTTTTTTTTAGAGTTGTACCCTGTAAATCCTCCGATTGTGTCAATTGACATTATCTGATATGGTCTGGTCGCCGGTCCTAATTGCGAAGGATTTCCTAATATTCTGCCTCTTCTGGATTTGCCTTCGATACAGTCATTGCATTGTTTACAAAATCTTTCTACCATGGCGTCCATATTCTTAAAATAGTATTGCGGTCTTATTTTATTTAACAAGTGCTGCATTCCAATATGTCCATAGTATTCGTGGATTTTATTTATTAATTTTTCTCCAAACATTTCCGAAACATATATCCTTGTTCTTTTATTTAGATTTTTAAAACATATATTTCCTTTCTTTACTACATTCTTCGAAGTTTCCAGTTCATTTTTATTTCGGGTTTGATCATTTACGATGTCCTCCATTGTAACCATGTTTACTACTTTTAGTACATCTTCTTCATTTTCAAAACTTTCCAGCACCGGATTTCTCGATAGAGCATCCGCCTCTATGTTTGTTTTTCCGGGCTCGTATATAATTTTGAATGAGTATTGTGAAAGATAGAAGATTAGGTCCCCCAATGGTTCATCCGTTCTGGCCTTTACCTTCAGACTTTCCAGCGGCTTGTGGTCTGTGATTACAGTGAAGTTTCGATCGAGCAGCCAGTGTTGCCAGTAGACAATGGCTTCTTTAATGGCCAGACATTCCAAAAATATCGCTTTCCTTTTTTTTGTGTCGGATTTAGCTTTTTCGAGAAGTAGGCCACTGGGTGGAGAAATCCTTCATCGTCTGCTTGTTTTAACACAGCCCCAATCCCCTCTCCTGATGCATCTGTATATATGAAGACTTCCTTTTCTGGATTATAAATCAATAGAATAGGACTGGAGCAAAGGAGTCCCTTGACTTTATCGAAAGCTATTTGGCAATCATTGTCCCATTCAAATTTTATATCTTTCCTAAGAAGTCTGTGAAGTGGCTCTAACAACTTCACTGAATTTTCTATATATCTGTGGTAAAAGTTTATTTTTCCTAAAAATTGTCTTACATTCTTTTTATTTTTTGGTTGTTCAAACTTTTTAATTGATATTAAGTTATCATTATATGGTCTTACTTTGCTTCTTTCAATAATATGCCCTAGGTATTTTACTGAATTCTTTGCCAAATTGCATTTAGATAATTTCAATTTAAAACCTTCTCTCTTCATTGTTTCAATTATCAGTTGAATATGCCTTAGGTGTTCTTCAAATGTTTCTGAGAATACCAGGATATCATCTATATAATTTATACAAAAGTTACTCAGGTTGTTTCTCCTAATACAATTTGCCAGTATCCTTTGAAAAACACTACTTGACAATTTTAGTCCAAACGGCAAAACATTCCATTGGTAGTGGCCGCTTTGAGTAATAAAACCAAGCTTTTCCTTGTCTTTATCTCTGATCGGAATTGACCAAAACGCAGAATTTATGTCAAACGCTGAGAACCAGTTACAGTCTCCTGCTTTGACAATAATATCTTCTATACGTGGAAAGGGATGTATTTCTGGCACCAATAAGGAGTTTATACCTCGATAGTCAACACAAAAACGGGTTTTACTACCCTCATCCTTTTTGAAAACCATGGTGACAGGCGCCGCAAATGGCGAACTTGATTCCTCAATTAATGACGATTGTAAAAGTTTTTCTACTTGAGCATCAATTTCTTTTTGGTCGGAAATTGAACACCTATAAGGTTTTTTGTATACGTATTTATATTCTTTTAATCTTATTTTAGCTTCTGCATTTTTTACTCTTCCGACATCATATTTATCTTTGGCAAATGCTGATTTATTCTTTTCTAATATATTCATAATCTTTTTTCTATTATCTTTATTTAAATGATTCAAATAAGTTTCATATTCTTTTAATTCTATGTATTCGTTAAAGTACATATTACACAATTCATAGTCTTTCTCTATTTTATTGTTGCAGTTTTCCCAATATATGATATCAGTATCTTTATCTTTCTTTTTACTATTTTCATTGTTTATGTATAAAACTATTTCATTTTCTTTTTTATTTAAGTTTTTATCTAACTTTTTATCTTCTATCATCTCTTTATTTAATGTAATTTTATTATTCTTAGAGACGTTTTTTTGTAATATTTGTAAATTCTCGTCTTGTATTAACTTGAATTTTTTAATGGCATCTAGCCCCAATAATAAATCATACGAAAAATTATCATTCTTAATTACATATACATTTAATGAATCTGTTATATTACCTATTTGTAATTCTAATTTTGTTTGCCCATTCACATGATTTATACCGTTTAGAGTTTTGAAAAAAATTTTATCCTTTTCTATATTTTTCTTTAGTTCATCAATTAATTTACTGTTTGCCAAGGATATATTTGATCCAGTATCATAGACCGCCTTGACTTCTTTATTTTTGCCTATTTTAATTTTTAAATTTATTAATGGTATAAATCTGTGGGGCCTATTTAGTTTTTTTCTTCTCCACTTTCAGTTTTATTTTCGATAATATTTTCATTTAATAATGTTTCTGCAATTTCAGCATATCTTTTTTTATTAAAGCATAGATTTATTGGGTGATATCTATTTGGCTTTCCTAATTTTTCGCATTTGAAGCAAGGTTTTTTTCTATTTGCTTATAATCACTCTTTCTTTTTTCTAAAGCATGTGAGTTTTCTTTTATATTTGTTTTATTAATATAGGAATTCTCTGAATCTAACTTCTGTAAAAAGCTTATTAAGTAATCTGTTCTTTTTATTTCTAATCTTTCCAATTGGTTTTGAATCTTAATTGGTAATCCAATTACTATATGATTTATTCTTGTTTTTTCTGGCATTTCGAAATCAGCATCAATTAGCAATTTTTCTTTTTTAATTGCATAGTCTACAAATGAGCCGTTTATATGTTCATATTTATAGGCGTATCTTATTTGAGACCATCCTCTTTTTGTAAAAACTAGTAAAAATGAACTAACCCATTCTGGCCATGCATCATGCTCAAATTTTTTTAAATTTAGGTCGTACCAATTTTTAGGCGTTCCATTTAAGAAATATTTTAACGCTTGTATTTTTAATCTATGATTTATTATATTGTTTCTAATACATTCTTTTTCAAACGAATTTATCCATTCATTTGCATCTTGATCTCTGCCATAGAATATTTCTAAATTAAACTTTTTTTCTATGTTATGTAGTGCATTAATATTTTCATCGACTTCTATTTCACTATTTTTGGGCGTGTTAATGGATTCATTATTTACTTCTTCCAATAAACAGCCTTTGAAAATGAAGTTTTCATCTTTATCCATGTATAATGATTTTATCTCAGGCGTCCATGTTAATTTTATGTTTCTAAAGTTTCCAGATTTTGACATACCTTTGATTGCTGCTTTAGATGCACTTAAGGCTAATATTTCTTGATGCGATTTTTCATCTCTGAATTCTTTAGGAAATTTATAAGTTGTTTGGTCCTCCGCTGCTTTGATAGAATAAACTGAAATGCCATCCTGTTGAATTTTCTTCACATGGATTATAACCCTTGTTGTCATCTTGCAGGAGTGAATTTTGATTTGTAATAAGGTTTATTCTTCCCCGTGGGGTTTTGACAGGTAATTAAAGATTGATTCAGCTATAAAGAAGAATATATTGTCAGAAATATTATTTACATATATAATACAATATTGTTTGAATGAACATGATTAATTACCTATAAAGAAGAATCAAAATTCAATGTCCTTTATTTATTCTAAATATAATTTAGAATAATAATATATTTACAGTGTTACAATTATTTCTATTATAATATTAAATTCTTATAAGACTCTATATAATGCTATATTATAAAATGATATCAAAAAGACATGTTTAGGTTAGATATTTGATTCTTCTCGTCTCCTTCTGAGGGCGTTCCGTGCTTTGTCATTTTGGCGTTAATTTCAAATTTACATATATATATATATAATATATATAATAATCTTTTTGACAAATAGGCACAATTATTTTTCATTTTAGAATTTCTCCAAATAAAACGATAAATTATATAATAATAATAATAATAAATAATGCCTATAATATAATTAATAAGCAATGTATCTAACTATACACCCATTGAGGGACAATTCAATAGTTTACTAAGAAACGAATTATCCTCCAAGTTACTTTTAGGGTGTTGACAAGTTGTTTCCTTTATCTTTACGATAATGACCACAGGTCATATACATGATGGTCACTAATATATAGAAATATTTAGGGATCCAAATAAAGCTCAAAAGAGATTTTAATGAGCTCTCTTTTATCATGCAAAAATCCATAGACGTTTTTAACTAAGAAAAGTGTCCTTTTGTGGATCGGACATGCATTTTCAACAAGGCACTTAAATGACACCTTGGATTAGCCTAGGATACCATCACAAACAATGGGAAGGGGACGTTAGGAATCAGAAGTCTTAGAGTTTCATGCTTTTAACGTTAACTAGACATAGAGCAAAACATTCAAGTGTTGTGAATTGATGGTATTTTGGAAGCTAAAACTTCTATTATCCATTGTTTGTAATAAAAAGTTTTAAGTCTGGCAATAATATCTCGTATATGTAAAGAAAATTATTTACAACAAAGAAATAATTATCTTTATTATGACTAGTTATTTTTATTTTATTTATTTTTTTTTTTTTTTTTTTTATAACTAGTTAATTTTAAATAAGTCCAACCCATCTAAACACTTTTAAATTTATTAAATTAAGTGCAACGTTAACGAGATGCGTTTAAAAAGAAGCTTCTGAATATACGAAAACAATCGCTTCCGAGTTGCTTTTCAATGCCCATTTTTCTTTCTGTTTCTATGTGTGCCCAAGAAAAATTATTAATCTAATTTTGGATAAATAAAATCATCCATTTAGTCTTTTATTAAAATAACAATAATAATAAATACATAAAACTTTTTGATAAATTTCAAAAATCATACAAATTTTTTATGAAAACTTTATAAAAAATATAATAATAGGTTTAAAAGAAATTGAGAAGAAAAAGTATCTGTCAAAAGAGATTTGGATGAAAAATCAGATCATCGGAATACTAGTAAATTTGTATATATATATATATATATATATATATATATATGTAAAAGTAATGTTTTTCTATGAATTTTTTAAATAAAAACAATAGAATTATAAAATTAATTTAAAAGGATAATAGAAGTTTTATGAGGTTAATATTATTATGTAAAAAATAAATCATATAATTACGAAAATGTCTGAAACACAACTTGAATTGTATGTTACTTAAATCATTTGCATTGGTTGTCACGTGTTCATGTATATATGGGAGAAGAGGTTTAAGAAAACAAATTGTTTTTTTGTTTTTTGTTAACAGAGAATGCAAGAATTATAGCAGACTAATGTGATATTACTAGAGCAACGTGTGTGACATCAACGACAAGAGACAATTATTCCAAATTGCTTCATTTAGATAGTTTATATAAGATATACGATAGTTAACTTACTCTGCTAAGATTCCCTTTTGTTGTTATATCTAGTTAAATTATATTTTCAAGTGATAATCTTAACATTAGAGACCTAAATGTGTCTTAAATCTAAACTTAAAATATACATTATATTTTGTTTTGCATTTGTAAGTAGAAAATAAAAAAATAAAAAAATTGAAGTGATAAAAACGAATTGAAACCGAAATAAAGAGTTTCCACGTAAATTAAGAGGTAAATTCTAGATAAAGTATAAAAAAGAACGTAATTTACCCCTCACAAATTATTTTGGAAATATATTTGAAAAAGCATTTCTAATCCCCTGACAAATTGATTTGAATGATTATTTCTATATGTTGTGCAACAGAATGTTTAGTAACAACACTATATAAATATTGAGTTGAGAGAATCCCTTCCCGTTGCCCGTTGCCCGCCCGCCCGCCCGCCCGCCCTGGCCAGCCCATGCGACGTCGTGCTGCAGACGCTTGCTTGGCTGTGTCAAGTGGTTTCACCCACCCACCCCGTTCCCAAAATAAAGGCTGTCGAAGCCCAACCTGAAACAGAAAAAACAACAACATTAATATAATTCAAGGTGACTTTAAAAAATAAAAATAAAACCGACTTCAAAAAAATTAAATGCAACAAATAAAATAATAAGAAATCAAAAATCAAATAAAATACACTAAAAGGTGTAAAATAATTATCTAATTTAGTTAGTACTAAAAGATGAAATATTAACATGAAATCACATTTTGAAGTCGGTGCCAAAAATATACATTTTATGAAGCGAACTCGACGGATCTTACTTGGTGCGTTTGGCGGGTACGCTCGCTTATATAGTTTGTTTAGCACCAACTTCAAAAAGTGATTTCATGTTAATATTTCATCGTTTAGTTGTA
Source organism: Forficula auricularia (assembly GCA_024734495.1). Classification (NCBI taxonomy): domain Eukaryota; kingdom Metazoa; phylum Arthropoda; class Insecta; order Dermaptera; family Forficulidae; genus Forficula; species Forficula auricularia. Next base: position 7,531,991 of record JALMQS010000150.1, read on the forward strand.
ACTAAATTAGATAATTATTTTACACCTTTTAGTGTATTTTATTTTATTTTTGAGTCCTTATTATTTTATTTGTTGCATTTAATTTTTTTGAAGTCGGTTTTTTTTTTATAAAAATTATTTTTATTTTTCTCTGTTTAGTGATGTTATTAATAGTGACTTAATATAATACCTTGCATGCATCTCGTAAGAGAAAGCGTGAGTTAATCAGAAAATGATAATAAAATTCAATTCATAAATATACAAATTCTCTCGAAACGTTTGCGGGTTTCAAATGAATGTTTTAAGATTTTATTTATTATAATTTAGACTCAAATGATGGCCAAATGGTGTCCACCGAGGCCAAAGAAAAAAAAATTCGACACAATAGTGCCAGATTTGTCAAACGAGCACGCGATTGGCTAGAATCGGTACATAAACAGCAAAAAGTTTTGGGCTTATGAATTATGAATCCTTATTGTCTGTTCTATATACTCTAGCATTATCTTTTTGCTAGTATTGTCGCGAAACAACTACCTTAAGTTCAATGATTTGTAAATCCTGTTAGGTACAAGTCGGTTTTAAAAATGGGTACTTGGGCGCCTTCCTTGTCGTTATTTCAGATGTGAATTAAATTTAAAAAATTCAGCTTAATTTTAATTTTTACAGAGATATCTCACCCTACCCTAAAAAGAAAAGCCTTATCAACCAAATAGTCTTTCAACGTGGTTGTAACTTTTTGCATCAATATCATTTACATAGGAGATAGCATGGTCTTCGATTTTCATTTTGATTTCATTAGTGTGTCTTTTCTAAGATAGCGTGTTAATCTAAACAAAATGGTCCTCCCTCAGTAAATAAATAGACGTAAAGAATTATTGAATCATTGAAAAAAAAAAAGTTTTAAACTAATATTATTTAAATTTCTAAAAATAAAAAATAAAAAAATACTCCTATGAAAGGAAATTTGAATTCAAAGCATACCTCGATGTTTTCAAACCCCGTATGTGGTTGCAAGACGATCTTTTAGTTGTGCGGGAAATTGATCGGCAAACCGTTTCCAGTTCTCATCACCAACTTGATTTTTAAATCCATGTAAAATCTGTAATTAAAAAAATAAATAGATAAATAAATAGAAAAAAAATAGCTGATCTCACATGATTTTCTCTTACCACACTTTAACAAAGATCTAAAATTAATATATAATATATATATATATAATTATTATATTATAATATACTAATTATTAAAAAATAATTAATCAATTTATTATTATATTATTGTAGGATTTTATTCTCTACCCCTTTCAATGTAAAATGCTTTTGAAAATAAAGATTTATTTTCGCCTTGAGAAAGGCGCTTGTTGTTTACCCGTCAGGATCTTTCGATTGAATGACAGGTGAACGGCGGAGACACGCCCCTTTTATAATCACACGCAGCTTGCGAACATTTATGCTTAGGTCATTCTAAAAACCGCGAATAATTAACCAATCAGTTTAATTGCTAATTAGGGCCGCGAGGTTTATAAAGGCAGCTAGCCCCTCGACGCAGTCAGTTGTCAGTTGTTATTCAGTTGTTAAAGCTCATTGAAGGAGACAACTCTCCGAGGTGATTACCTGGGAACGATTCGCTAAAGAAACGGCTTGTGTCTAAGAAGTAATTTGTATACACGTTCTGTAATGAAAAGGCAATAAATGCGGGCTTTGCGCCAATATTTTATTTAAAGCATGTTTCTGCGGGCTTTGTGCCATTATTTTATTTAAAGAAAATTTTCAACTGCCTCTGGCAAATTCGTATTTTAAAAAAGCATTTTTCTGGCTTTACGCCGCCAAGAGATTCTAATCTCTGAAGATCATCTCCCATCCAAGCCCGGCGAATATCCTTCTAACTAGCCCTTCGAGCTAAAAATAATAAAAATCATCCATCATCTTAATAATTTCCTATATTATTATTATTTTTTAATGATATTGATGGGAGAAGGAGATACACCAGAAGGTGCATCCCCTAAAGCATGGGTCGGCAACCTTTTGAGACGGAAAAGTCAAAAGTTACAATTTACAAAATTTCCCAGTTTTTAAAGAGCCACTAACATATTTAATTCAATATTATGGTATTTGATTAGGATTAGATACATATAAATTTGATTTTTGATTTAAAATAAAGCCGCATCTTCACATTGAAATAGCCTCATGTGGCTCGCGAGCCACAGGTTGCCGACGCCTGCCCTAAAGGCCTGTATGGGATGGCCTCTCCATCGTGAAAAGAACAGAGTAGAAGGAAAGAAGCCCGAGTCACAAGTCAAATCTCAGAAAGTTTGATACTATCAAATTTACTAAGTTTTTTTTAAGGGCTTCAAAGAGTGTGGTTCTCCGTGCGATAAATTTGGTTAAATTTATCTCCCATTTAATTTTTTTTCCAGACCCTATACTTACAGAAAAAATGTCTGGGTATAGCCGGGAATCAAACCCGTGACCTCCGGGACATGCTGATCAGTACATCGGGGAGGTGGTCGATTGTTATTATTATTGATTATATTTGAAAAAATGAGAGGGGCCAGGTGTATAGTAAAGTCAAGTGGAGGGCCACATCAGCTTATTTTTTTTATTCATAAGTTTATTATCTCAAGAATGACAAGTGTTGTATTTTAATTTTTAAATGTATAACTCAATTAATTATAATTTTTATTCATTTATAGAGATAGAAGCTAAATCTAATGTTTCGTTAGACATCAATAATTATCAGCGTTTAAAATTCAAAGCTGATAACAGATATCTGTCAAAATATTAGTTTCTATCAATATAAAAAATAACAATAATAAATTTAATTATAAATTAGCTGAAAATGAAACCAATACTTACCCACAAATGGCGAAAATAAGCAATAAATAGAGGCACTCGTCATCGATGAATAACAAACATATCTTATAAAGAGAAAAGTTGTTGTCGATAGCTGTTTGTGAATGGGTGACGGAGGGGGGGGGGGTGAATTGGATTCGCGCTATCTTATTATTTCTATATATATCTTGAACAGATGTCACATCTATAATGATTTTCGCCAAATGAGATAATAAACCTCTTGAAAATGAGCAAAATCATGTAATTTATTTTTACTTTTCCATACAGGGTATGAAATCGTAATCGTGCATGAAAAAGTGTTTTTTTTTTTTGCTTCTTTTTTTCGAAATATCTCAAAAACGGCTGAAACTATTTTGGTTAAAAAAATTGGGCGAAATCATGGAATTTCAGTCTACAAAAAAGCCCTAATAAGTGAACTCGAAATATTTTTTGAGATAATTGTTTTGTCAAAATGTCTGTTAGTCTGTTAGTACCTGAGTTACCAAATTTTTGTGGACGATCTAGTTCAAAAACTATTGGTAATATCAAAACCAAATTTTACACATAGTTTTGGTGCATTGAGATTAATAGTTGATTAGATTTTGGTGATTATCGACCCAAAATTAAGGGGCGGGTGTAGGGGGGTAAAATTAAAAATCTAGGCCATTTGAGCAAACTCAAACAAATTTTGTATACATAATCCGTGGGCCTCCAGAAGTCTTAAAATGCGAAAACTAACCACCCAAAATGGAGGTGGGGAGGGGGGGGGGAGGGGGGCAAAAAATGAAAATATAGGTCTATGAACAAAATTTTGTATACATAATCAGTGGGCCCCAGAAAATAAAAAATGCAAAATCTAACCGCCCAAAATTGGGGTGGAGGATGAAATTCTATGCTCTTGTACCAAACTCAACCAAATGTATACATAATCAGTGGGCACCCAGAAGTCTAAAAATGCAAAATTAACCCCCCCCCCCATGATTTTAAATAATTTTATTAAATATTAAATATAAGTGAGGAGCCAGGTTGTATGGTAAGTCAAGTGGATGGCCACATCAGAACGCGTGAGTTTATTTAATTTTATGATCAAAATGGGGATGAATACTTTCATCCCTAGATATGAACACATTTCTAAAGTTAATAATAAACTTAATTGATTTTCAAACCAAATTCTGACCTGTTACTTTTAACTAATAACTCAATAATTGCCCTTTCTTTTCTTTTGTCGGTAAAAGGATAACAGAATGGATTGGGGTTGTCTTGAAATCAACATAATATTGACAATTCAAAATAAAATTTACCTTATAAAACATTTCTTTAAGATCATCTTTTGGACTAATCCAAGAAGCAACTGCGTCACAAAAGAAAATAAATTCCTGAACGACCCCAGCAGGATTTACTGTTATCATTTGACACATTCCTCGGAAAGCGCTATCTTTCTCTTCATTATCCCGTATATTTCTCAAGGAAGTACACCTGTGAAAAAATAACAGTAAATAAAAAAAAAAAAAAAAAACGTGAAAAAGAAAAACGTAAAAAAGAAAAAAACGACATAAAGAAGAAATTATTTTTCTTTAGGATTTTAACCCAAGAATCACTAGATTATTAATCTTTTGAACCCTTTAGATAACCATTCAATATCTAACACTACAATGAAAAGCCAGAATATTTAGATTGAATAGGCAAACATATTTGAAAGAAGATCATACCAGGAAGACGCAGAGATGATAAAAATAAATGAAATTCAAAAAAGACAAATTTAGAAGGCTTTTACAGAAATAACTTTTCTTATCACTAAAGTTGAATTTAAAATAATCTAACAGTTATTTTCTAAATCTTAGTTATAAAATTTATATTAGAAACTTAGATTCTAGAAAGATACGAGTACTTAAATATTTAGATATCTAAATATAATAATACTATTTAGAGAATTAATCAAATAAAAACTAATTTGAAAATAAATTTCATTTGTAGAAACTGATAAAATATAAATAAAACATTAAAAATATCAATAACTTAAAAAATAAACTTTTAAAAAAATGAATTCAAGAGCTTCTTTGGATGATTTTATATAAATACTCGATAAAAAAAATGTTGGGTTTCGGGTAAACATAAATAGAATAATATTAAAATGTCCCCTGTGTCAACAAAATAGTTAATTCCGAACATTTATGAGCCCGGAAATAAGTTATAAGAGTAAAAGCCTTTCAAAATAAAAAATAAAAAGATTTTGAGAACTTCCTCCCCGAACATGAAGCTAAATGAAAAAACTACATTTAATTAGAATTCTTAAAATAATTGCTATGTTAACAAAAAAAATATGGAAATAACATTGAGTATACTCTAAAGGGTGGTGTCTAGTGTGTGGTTGGGAATTGGAAATTATTAACAAAAATAAATAAAAATAAAAATAAATAAATAAATAAACTTGAGAACATTTGCTAACATAGCAAAAAATTTTAATTTGGGAGGAAGTAAAGAATATGAAAAAAATAAACAATGAAGAAAAATAGAATAGAATTGAACATTTACGAAAAATATTGAAAATATAAAAAATAATAATAAAGTAAAGGGGTTACACACCACTGGCGCACAAACTGCTGTAAACGCGGTGCGACGTCATGAGGGCACACAAAACCTAGCCGGCCAATAGTAATGGCTAGAGCAAGCGGGCGGGCAAAAACAACCAATCAAAAACAGAACACATAAAAAAAAACAATCAGTAACTTAATCCGAAAAATTTAGAATATTTCGAAACACGGTTTTAAACGAATTTTTCTTTTTTTTTTAATTTGATCCGAACAGAAAAAAAATAAATAAATAAATCTTTAAAAATCTTGGATTTTTAATAAATTTGAAATTTAAATGAAAAGAAAAAAAAATCGCTTGCTTTATCTATGTATTTAAAAAGAAAAAAAAGGAAGAAAAAAGAAGTGGGATTTTTTTTTTAAATAATATGAAGAGCTAACAAAGATTAATTAGACGAAAATAAATTAAATCCAAATCAAACATGCATAAAACCAGAATAAGAAATTAAATTATACAAATAAATAATTTGATGTATAGATATTAAAATGAAGACTAGTTATTAGTTACTACACGAAAATGCTGCAGCAGCTACAATAAAAGGAGTGGCAGATAAAACTACAAAAGTAAATAAATGTTATACAAAGGATTAGTTGATAGAGTAGCCCTGTCACCAACATCCCAGTCAATTAAAATTAAAATAATTCATAAATAATAATAAATAAAATAAATAGTATAATAGAGATTTCTTATTCTGTGTTTATGCTATTAAAAATAAATTGAACCTTGAAATTGAATATCATGTGAGGTATTTACGAGAAATGACTAGAAAATCTAATTATTCATTTAATGGAGATAATTAAAAAGATCATTCGAATAATTTAATTCTAGATGATTATTTTATTTAGAAAAATATTTATAATTTAGATAAATTAATGGATATTTTAACATAAATATAATAATTGAATCAAGCAGAGCGTCCCACTTTATTACTCTTTCATAAATCAGTATTGTTTAAGGTAGTTGTTCCGCCAAATGAGTTTTCTTAGGATTTTTTGAAATTTAGAGAGATTATTATTTAAATACTTCTGCATCGATTGGTGGCAAAACGAAATTTATGAACAATATAGTTCAGGAGAGATTAAATTTCAAAAATAGATTTTTTCAGACTCTTATACATTGCACTATACGGGATATCGGAAAATTTACATACATATTTAATTACAATTAAGAAACCCTTCTTACCATTTTTATAAAAAACTAAACCAACATTAAACAATAACCAATACATATTTTTGACCATTTTGATTCATAGTTACAACAGTTTCTAAGATAATAATGAATAAATAAAAAAAATTTACACTAAAAACAATTTGGCAACAGCGCATTTATTTAACCAGCTAAATATGTATAAAGTGCGCATGCGCTAGATTTTTTCAAAATTATAATTTTCATAAGGTGTACATTGTTAAAAAATAACAAAACAATTTTTATAGAAATTTTTTAACTTTTAAAATGTATTTTATCTGTCATTTTAATATAAAAATATTCAATCTCTTACAATAGTGCCAGATTTGTCAAACGTGCTCGAGATTGGCTAGAATCGGTACATAAACAGCAAAAAGTTTTGGGCTTATGAATTATGAATCCTTATTGTCTGTTCTATAACTCTAGCATTAACTTTTTGCTAGTATTGTCGCGAAACAACTACCTTAAGTCGATAGGCATATTTTTTATAGCATTTTAAATGTATTCATAATACAGGCTGTTCATATATAAATCTATCGCTCAGTTCCAAACGGGGTTATGTCCAAAAAAAATCCACCAAACTGTTAACGTGAGAGGGTGAGAATCACTATTTCAAATTCTGCAGTTTTGTCTATTGACAAAACCAGTGAGATTATCAGTCCAAATGAAACATGCCTAATGATCGTCAAGTCGAAAATGGCATTTAAGAGCGTGTTTTACATCAATAATGTTAACAAGCTCTTTTAACGGGGGTGAAAAATATTTTCCCTATAAGAATATATTCATTTTTATTTTTTTTAATTAAAAAAATAAACATATTCATATGGGGAAAAATATGTTTGATCTCCATTAAAGAGCATTCAAAGCGGTTGCCAATAGATGTTAGGGGTGAATTTACATTAAATTATTAATTCTTATATATCTTGAAAATAGATTATACAACTCAAGATTTTTGCCACAATCCGACAATGGATAATTATAATTAATAATCGAAAATTTGTAACCCCCTTCGCAAATAAAGTACCACTCCTGTATAATAAACGTAAATTGTTAATGAAGAATAAGAAAAGAAAAATGGAATGATCATGTTTTAAAATCTCCTTTAAATGAATTTCGAAAAGATTAGTCAATTACGTAAATAAAATGCTGCGAAAATCGGTTAACAGATAAAAAAAATATAAACATTATTAAATACTGAAAAAAGGAAAAAAGTTAGAATAAAAATGACAATAATTGAAATTTTTTTTTTTTTTTGAATGAAAATGTGTGGAAAAAAAGGGGCCCCCATTTTAAAGGTAAATAAGTAAGTAAATCCCGGAGAAATAATATAAATAAGAACTCATTAGAAAGCTGTGTAAATGTATTCCAACATATAAAAAAATAAAAATTTCATTTAAATAAAATTAAAGCTCAAGTTTTAAAAATAATATAATACTATATATACCTATGTATATATATATATATATATAAATTTAATAAAATGTTAAATTTAATCAACAAATTGAATGATGATTAGTTTTGAAAATTTTACATAATTTTAAAGATTAACGAATAATCAAAATAAGTTAAATTCAACAAATAAAAAAAAATAAAAAAATAAAGAATAAAAAAAGAAATAAAATTAAAGTAACTAATAAAATAAATAATTCTAATTAGAGACATACCTGTATTTTCAAGTAGGGTTTTTGGAGTATTAGATCTATTGATAATCATTATCAATTGATCAAGGACTAGAGGAATATATGGCCGAGTATCTTGACCTAGAGGAAAAATTGAATTAAGAAAGATGATAAAAAAAGTTTGAGAAAATAAGGTTAATATTTATTCATAAATATTTTTTATGAAATTATCTAAAATTAAAAAATAATCAAGAGGCCAGGTGAGATCAGGATTCTTGCATATCGAGGGTTTCGTACTTTTATATATATAGATGAAAATCTTTAATTAAACGTAATTTAAGAATTTTTAATTAAGAGAACATCAATTATTGCATAGAATTTTTCAAAAACTGCCCTCTCAGTACAATACTCATTTAATATTATAATTATAATTAATTAATAATTATTAATTAAGTAATGGGCCATTCATACATTAATTATCTCACACTTTAAGAAGAGGGGTATACAAAAGTGGAAATTTTAAAAATAAAAAAAATAATAATAGTAATTAAATTAAATTAAGAAACGAAGAAAAGATTTTTATATTATAGACAAAAGGATCAGCCGGGATCTTCGCATGTGCGCTGCGATGCCTTTATAAGAGCCTTAGCTCTTATCCTCTCGGCCACTGATCCCTGAACCCAAGCCGATAACTAATATGAATTTGGAATTTCATTTTTATTTAATCTTTTAATCTCTTCCTCGTTTATTTTTCGCAGCTCTGTAGTTGGCTTGACTAATTCAAATAATTAATTAATTAGTCAAGCCAACTACAGAGCTGCGAAAAATGAACAAGGGAGGAGATTAAAAAGATTAAATATAAATGAAATTCCAAATTCATATAGACATTAGGTATTAGCGTGAGATCGGGGATCAGTGGCTGAGAGGATAAGAGCTAAGGCTCTTATATAGGCATCGCAGAAACCGGTTCGTGTCGAGGGGTTATTCGGTGCTCTACGGTTTTTATTAGGTACCGAATAGAAACTAAAACACCGTTTCACACTTATCGGAATCGACCGAAAAAGAAACGAAAACGAACCGAACCGAATATGTGTGAAACGGGCCTTACTTGAAAACAAATAAAAATCGGATAACAACATTTGAGTTTTTTAACTTTATTTTCATGTGTACAATACACACTTGGAGTTTGGTCCTTTCCTCCCAACTCATCTTGTATATAAACTAAAAAGCTCTAAAATTATATGTAATTGGTTTGTAAAAAAGCTGACAATATCCCAAAGTAAATCTGAAATATGTCGTGAGAAACACATCCGGAAATCCAAAGCTGTGTAGATATCAAAAGCAGCAAAACTCCTTCATTAGTTTTTAAGGAATTTGGTGTTGGTACTTGGTGAAACATTTTTTAAATTATTGCATAAAAAATACTTGGTAGGTTTCACATTAAGATATAAAAATAAAACTAATTTATTTTTGGAGAGACTTGAATCTCGATATATATATTTGGGGTGGCTAACCCATCTTCGGGACGAACAGTTACTTTCTGTTGCTTCTGAAGATGGGTTAGCCACCCGAAATATATATATCGAGATTAAAGTCTCTCCAAAAATAAATTAGTTTTATTTTTATATCATAATGTGAAACCTACCAAGTATTTTTTTATCTAATAAACTCCTTCATATTCAATCAGAATTACTTATAAGCTTATAACAAATAGGCTGGCATTGAACATTTACAAATTTATTAAATGCATATTACAAATTAGCATTACGGTTTTTAGTCAAAATTTTAAATTCAACAAATTGAAAAATGTTGCCACCATACCCCTCAAATATTAAAATCTAAATAAATTATGTTGTTTTGTTGTGTTTGCGAAGACATTAAGAGAATATTCGAACGAAGAATAGTTGAAAACGACTCCAGAATTAGCTATCGAAATGTTGCGCATTTTGATAAGAATATTATAATGTCACATCTAGCTAATTTCAGCCGAAACTTTTCTACATATGAACAACTCAACCATCGAAGAATAAAATCTCAATTATTAAAGAAATTTGTTAAGAATTAGAAAAAATATCTCACCTAATTTGATTGAGATTTCTCCAATTGCCCAAGTAGCATTATTACAAACAGAAATAAACTCAGGATTAAGATTCTGTCCCAATATTGGTAAAAAGTCAGCTAAGAAAAAAAAGAATCGTTTAATAATGGTATATGAAATGAAAGATTTTTTTACAGAACTTCAAAAAATACTTACGAATACATGGAAGGACATGTTGAAAACATGCTTTTGTCAAATCTCCAAGGAGGGCAAAGGAACTTTGACGAACTTCAGGCATTGGATCTTGCATACATTGATAGAGAAGTTGCATCATATTGCTTTCCATTACTAATTTCTCAATGTGGCCATCAAGGCCTTCAGCTAAGCCAGAAAGCAAATCCAGGGCTACTATCATGAAATCCTTATCTGGGGCTTCAAACTGTTCGGGATTTTGGGTATTTGCCTAAAAAAAAAAAAAATCTTAGGCTTTGGTGGTCAGACAGAAGATTTTTTTCGGGATGAATCATCCATGGAGAAATTTAAAGATTTGTGTCTGGATGGTCGAATCGAAAAAATCTTCCAAATCGATAAAAAATTTGTTATCAAAATGTGCGAGTCATCACAATTAAATAAGACTTACAATATGTTGGTTAAGAGTTTGCTCTACGAGAGAAACGCATCGTCTGTAAACTGGCTCACAATATGGGAGAAATCCAGATTGTAAAGCAGTAGCTACACTAGAGAGACACTGAAATAAAACAATAATCAGATATAATGTTTATTATAATGTAATTTATAATAAACCAAATTATTTAAATTAAAATACCTCTAGTAAAGGAAATAAGTCTTTATCTTCATCTTTAAGTATATTCCATTTTTGGATTAATGGAGGCATTAGGAGATTAATGTAATCGGGTTTATTCAAGTGATGGCCAACACTATCTGCTAAAGTTCCAATGGCATCATAGAGAATTAAAAGATTTTTATGTTGATATTTGCTGAATGCAAATACAAGAGTTTCAAGAATATATCCGAGATATGGGACAAGTTCAGTGCAGGCCTCTTCTTCCAAAGTGGCAAAAGCAGAACAAGCAGCCTCTTGGACGCGCTTGTTGCCATCCAATACGCGTTTAAGGAGTTCATTCATTAGAGGTCACAGCAGATGCACCCATCTGCTGAGGTTGAGAAACTAATGGCCAAAGGATTGAAGATTGCAAACACAGCGTTCTTCACCGCACCAATGTCTTTTTATCCGATAGACAAGAAATCAATCACATGGAATGTTCATAAAATGATGATAGACCATTCCGGACACTCACAACCTTCTTCTAATCGCGCTGTCAGAGCAAGAATGCCTGATTCCTTAATTTCATCTCTGAAAAAGATTAATTACTCTAGCTAATGAAAGAGAAATTTGAGATAAAATTTTGTAAAGGATTCCGAGAAGATTGAGGGAGTAAAATTAGGCAAGTAGGACAAAAATTAAATTAAAAATAAATAAAGGTAAAATGTGGAGTAATTTCAAAAATTATTGCCCCGTCCCCCTTTTTTAAAGAGTTTTTTTTTTGGTACAGGCTTTTTTAGTAACTTTTTAGAATTTAGTGTGATTTCTAATACGAGGAGATTCGAATTGAAAATTTACTTGAGAAGAGAGTAATTCACTCAATGCTCAAGTAATAATTATCTATAAATACAATAAAAGGGAAATGTGTGAATGTGGGTGTTTATCTGTGGAAATTGTTAGCATGCTACAAATTTGGCATATGTGTAGGTAGGTTCCATGCAGTAGACAATGTAAAAAATTTTAAAAATAAACTTGTATCCTGAATAAGCAATTTATATATAGAGCCCTTAAAGTGTCAAAATAGAGTTCAAAATTAATTATCATTAATCCTTTTAATATGATAAGGGGTCAGAGCTTTACAAAAAGGTGTGAATAATTTATAGTTGCCCGAAATGAGAAGAGCAGGTGTTTAGTTGGATTTAATAAATGCCAAACCCCCCAAAAAACAGATAAAGTGAAAATATTTATATGCCCTTTAAAAAGAGTTAAAAAATTTTAATCTTAGATATTTTAAGTCAGAAAATGAAAAAAGATAGAATTAGTGGGAGGTAAGGCCTAATTTTAAAAGATGTATGAATATTCATAGGAGCAGCAAGTCAGGCTCACTACAAAAATTCGACCAGCTATAAATCTAACAATTACATCAATTTACAAACAGACAAAACATAAAAATAATCACAGTTTGTCTAATAGGGCTTTGTTCTCGAAGTCATAAAGAAAATTTAAAAAACTCAGAAGATAAAAAATAATAGATTTAGCAGAAAGATGGGCATTTATTTAATTAAATGGGTGAATATTTGACTGATACCGCAATCAGGAAAAGGAGAGCTAGGAATTTAACATTGTTAAATTTCAAGCCCAAAAAAACAAGCAAGATGAATTTGGCCGAGAGTTAGTTTCTGATTTCAAATAAGTGTCCCACGAAGACCTAAAATGAGCTAGTTCAATATTATCTTCTCTCGAAATTATAAATAGGATTAGTTTTTGTTCTTAAAATTTTCTCTCTAATTGGTGTACTGACTATTTTACACAATTTACACGCAAATATGAATTAAAAATATAAATAAATAATAATAGAAATTACAATATGAAGTAAAAAAATTAAATTTGTCGCATTTTAATAGACATTTATTGCAATTTTGCCATTTTAGTAATAAATGCAACCTAAAAATGCTTTTAATTTAGCACAAGCTACCAGCAATAGATTGCATTTATAAGCAAACTATGCCGTTTATTGTGCAAAAAAATCATTATTTATTGGGATAAAAAAAAAAATGGATTATCAATATAATTAATAAAAAAAAAATTGTCGCATTTTATACACACTTATTACTATTTTGCCATTTTAGTAATAAGCGCATATGAAAAATGCATTTAATTTAGCACAAGCTACCAGCAATAGATTGCATTGATAAGCAAAACTATGCCGTTTATTGTGCAAAGAAATCATTATTTATTGGAAAAAAAAATGGATTATCTATATAATTAATAAAAAAAAATGTCGCATTTTATACACATTTATTACTATTTTGCCATTTTAGTAATAAATGCAAACTAAAAATGCATTTAATTTAGCACAAGCTACCAGCAATAGATTGCATTGATAAGCAAACTATGCCGTTTATTGTGCAAAGAAATCATTATTTATTGGGGAAAAAATAGATTATAAATATAATTAATAAAAAAAAAAATGTCGCATTTTATACACATTTATTACTATTTTGCCATTTTAACAATAAATGCAAACTAAAAATGCATTTAATTTAGCACAAGCTACCAGCAATAGATTGCATTGATAAGCAAACTATGCCGTTTATTGTGCAATAAAATTTTTTTATTATTAAATTATTGATAAAAAAAAAATGGATTGTCAATATTATATTAAATGCGTTTTTATACAGACACTCAAGATTATTTTATACCTGATGAAAAAGTGTTTCCTTTAGGATCGGTACTAATACGGGTAGTAAATCATCTCTAAAGACGTTAGCTAAAACGTCAAGAGCGGCAGCAGAACATTTTCTTAAATTCCAATCGCTCAACGAACTGTCATCATCCATTCCATCATCATCATCATCGTCATCATCATCTCCAGCAGCTCCGTTTTCATCTGTTGCTCCTCCGGTTGAACGAACGGTGTGCGTTCTCGACTTGTGAAACCGAGGACGAATATCTTCCTCTCGGTCAGGTACCATTTCATCTTCTTCGACATCACCTTTGAGTAAGATAATATCGATTTCTGAATATTTCATTCCATGTACAAGAACGGGGACAAGTCGAGGAAGATGTTGAGTTAAATCTTCTTTGCATGTTTGTTGTTCAGCTAAGGAAAGCCAAAATTCGCATGCTTCGAGGGCAACACCTTCGTCAGGATCTTGGGTTCGCATAAGCATATACTGAAAAAAATGAATAAAAACTTTCATTTAAAATACATCTCTTTCATTGTTTTTATAATATGTTGTAATATCTATGATCTATTAACGAAAATCCCGACAGGGCTAACATCTATTAGAGATAAAGAGAATGAATAATTCAATGTAAATTAACCATCAATAATATCCAAGGGGTGAACCGCGATTGGAATTAGGTGTACACCGTCTTTGGAATTATTTGAAATTACTTTGGAATTCATTCGATAATCTATTGTCTTCCACTTGGAAATGAAAGTGGAAGTAGGTGTACACAATTTTAGGTCGCGGTTCACCCCTCTGTAATATCTATTGGCAAATGCTAAGGTCGCTATTTAACGGGATTTAAAAAAAATAAACATTCTTATGGACAAAAATCTATTTGTTCCTCACTAGAGAGCGGTTGCTGATTTTCACCAATAGTAATTTATTTATTAGGCTCTAATTTTCATACATGATAAAGAGATAAACTATTTATGAATTATTAAACATTAATTAATTGTTTTTAAGAATTTTTTTTATTATATTACACAGTTATACATAATTAAGACTATAATTTATTAAATTGTACAAGAAATGAGATCGGTGTATCAAGTCTAAAGACATACCATACAGTATAAGAAGAGACCAAACAGTGAGTTTTTAATAAATAAAACGTTATTTATCTATAAAAATGTGTTTGAAAATTATTTTATTGACTAATATTTTAAATTTACACATCTGTTATATGAATTCATATATAAGTCTTTATTATATTATACTTCCAAAAATTAAGTGACTTATGTAGAATGTACAATTTTATATTTAGTCACATACGTCTTTATTATAGTTCAAGCTACCAGCCAATCTGATGCATTTTAGCAAAATATGTTATTATGCTAACAGGTGAATATGGAATTGATATTTTAAATAAATCAATTGGTGAGTGCACTTCAAAACTTTCACTTATAACGTCCTCTTTTTGAATTCATTCGGGTAATATTTCCCTTCTAAAGAAATCCCCTCAGAGTGTTTCAATCAAGATAAAAAAAAAAATATAAATCACAGAACTAGTGAGAATTTGTTAAGAACAGGGGGTTAAAAAAAATCGCAGAAATTGTTCAAGAGGAAAATAAAAAACCATCGCAAACTTCAAATGGTACAAGAAGTGTGTCATTTTGGACCAAAAGGATGCCATATTATTGGCTGATTCTTGCTCAAATTTCATTGCTCTGTGACTAATTTTGAGATATAGCAGTTCGCAAAAAAAACACGCACATACACACCGACCATTTGGTAGGAGTTTTGGCTCGGACGTTCATCAAACCAGTTTTGTTTTCATAAATTCAGTTTCTAGATCTTAATGGCATCAGATACCAAAGTAGGCGGAGTTGTAAGAATTAAATTAAATTTTATATTTGTAAAGACAAAAGGCTGAAAATTGAATGGTCCGAAAGTGAATGTAATACTTTAACTAACATGCTTCGCTATGTAAGGGAAAGTAATTGTAATTAACTAGCATGCTTCGCTATGTAAGGAAAGTAAAAATCAAAATAAGTAAATACAAAGTTATTTTTAGTTTGCCATACGGAATATGGTGAAATAATCATGCAAGAAAAAAGTGATGATTTTTTTTTACTAGTTTTTTCAAATATTTCAAATAAATAAATATGTATATATTTATAATTAAATTTGTCGCATTTTATACACATTTATTACCATTTTGCCATTTTAGTAATAAACGCATACTAAAAAATGCATTTAATTTAGCACAAGCTACCAGCGATAGATTGCATTGATAAGCAAACTATGCCGTTTATTGTGCATAGAAATCATAATTTAATAAAAAAAAAAAAAAAGGCTTGTAAATATAATGAATAAAAAAAAAAAAATTGTCTCATTTTATACACATTTATTACTATTTTGCCATTTTAGTAATAAATGCATACTAAAAATGCATTTAATTTAGCACAAGCTACCAGCAATAGATTGCATTGATAAGCAAACTATGCCGTTTATTGTGCAAAGAAATCATTATTTAATTGGGATAAAAAAAATGGATTATCAATATAATTAATAAAAAAAAAAAAAAATTAAATTTGTCGCATTTTATACACATTTATTACTATTTTGCCATTTTAGTAATAAACGCATACTAAAAATGCATTTAATTTAGCACAAGCTACCAGCAATAGATTACATTGATAAGCAAACTATGCCGTTTATTGTGCAAAGAAATCATTATTTATTAGGGGAAAAAAAAATGGATAGGAATCTATAAAATTATAATTTATAAAAAAAAAAATTAAATTTGTCGCATTTTATACACATTTATTACCATTTTAGTAATAAACGCAAACTAAAAATGCATTTAATTTAGCACAAGCTACCAGCAATAGATTGCATTGATAAGCAAACTATGCCGTTTATTGTGCAAAGAAATCATTATTTATTGGGATAAAAAAAAAATGGATTGTCAATATAATTTTAAGTGTGTTAAGCAAACATTAAATTGCAAAATAGATCGTTTATTGTGTAAACAGGTGTCGTAGAAAAATATGAAATCAGTATTTTTAAATAAAAATTTCATCTCAACATGAAAATAAATAAATAAGATTGGAAAATAAGCCGAACGAAAAGTCATAGTTATATTGTATTATTCGTTTGTGTTCAAAAAATATTTGTAATTAACTATAGGGTGTGATTAAATCAAAATGTCAACACTAAATATAGTTAATTTTTATTCTACCATACGGAGTATGGCGAAGTATTATAATCGTGATCGACAAGTGTTTAGTTTTTTTTTGCTTCTTTTATTCAAAATATCTCAAAAACGGATAAAATAATAGAGGACTAAACAAAAGTTGTATTTTATAGTGAAATTAAAAAATAATAAAATAATAAATTTTAAGATATTAATTATTTTATCAAAATATTTGAGAGAGAATTAATTGGCTACCAAATTTTGTGTACGCTCTAGCTCAAAAATCAAGATGATTAGATTTTGTCTGAAAATTCATCATCATCATTGAGTATACAGTCCTAAGACTGGTTTGATGCAACAATCCGTCTCCACTCGACTCTGTCCCCCGCCAGCTGTTTAACCTCTCTAAATGTCTGGCATCCCATATCCCCAATTATTTGGTTGAAATATTCTAATCTGGTTCTTCCCCTTCCCCTTTTCTTTCCCACCTCCCCCTCCAAGATATCCCTAAGCAGTCCCCCATGTCTCAGTGTGTGCCCCATCATCTGACCTCTTCTCTTCTTCAGACTCTTCCACAAGGTTCTTCTTTCTCCGATTCTTCCAAGAACTTCTTCATTTGTAATTTTATCCATCCATTTGATATTCATCATTCTTCTGTAGCACCACATTTCGAAAGCCTCCAATCTCTTTCTCTCCGCTTTTCCAATTGTCCAGGTTTCACTCCCGTACATGGCTATGCTCCATACATATGTCTTGAAAATTAGGAGAGTTTAATTAAAATTATAAAATTTTTAAGAAAACAAGTTGAGATTTAGAAAAGTTTTAAATAATTGATTATTTGTTACAGGGGGTCTAAATGGGAAGTGTTTCAAAAAAATAAAATTATCACTTTCCTAGACTATTTACTCGATATGTGTCAAATTTCGAATAGATGATGTCCATTATGATCACAATCACTTGAAATTGATAGTCATTAATAATGTAAATTAAAAATTTCCATGGTCAGAAAAAATTAATTTATAGTTTATTTTTTCAATATACATGGAGGGCAGGTGAATGGAAATAATCAAGTGGATGGCCAGTGACCACATCACTTTAGTGTGTGAATAAAATTGGGCATTTATAAATAGGATTTTTTTTAGCTAATCTTTTAAATTCACACATCTGTTTTATGGTGAACTGATAGGGGCTACAGTAAACTGATGTTTTCATATTACTTTTTAGATCTGCTAATAGTAAACCAAATATTTATTATACCACAAGCTACCAGACAAAATAAAGAATTTTAACAAAATAGTCGGTTTATGTGCAAACGGAGTGGGGCTCCTGGAATAAGAAGGAATCTTTATTTTCAATAAAAAATTTCCCCGAATAAATAAATAATAAATTGATATACTTTTTTGAAAAAATATGTATTTATAAATAGAAATTTTGTTGGCTAATATTTTAAATTCACACATTTTTTAAATGAATTTTAATCAAATATAAGTCCTTAATATAGCACAAGCTACCAGCCAATATAATGCATTTTAACAAAATAGGCCGTTTATTGTGCAAACTTGGTGTCGTGGAATAATATGAAATTTGTATTTTAAATAACAAATTTGATCAAATATATGAATATATAATAATAAGTTGATATTTTACTGTGTAATAAATTGTTTATTTATAAAGAAAACTTCTAGTAAAAAATTTTGTTTGCTAATATTTTAAATTCACATATTTTTTAAATGAATTTTAATCAAATATAAGTCCTTAATATAGCACAAGCTACCAGCCAATATAATGCATTTTAACAAAATAGGCCGTTTATTATGCAAATTTGAGTGTAGTAGAATAATATGAAATTTGTATTTTAATTTTATCAATATATGAATAAATAATAATAAGTTGATATTTTACTGTGTAATAAATTTTGTTGGCTAATACTTTAAATTCATATATTTTTAAATGAATTTTAATCAAATATAAGTCCTTAATATAGAACAAGCTACCAGCCAATATAATGCATTATAACAAAATAGGCCGTTTATTGTGCAAACTTGGTGTCAGTAGAATAATATGAAATTTGTATTTTAATTTTATCAATATATGAATAAATAATAATAAGTTGATATTTTACTGTGTAATAAATTTTGTTGGCTAATATTTTAAATTCATATATTTTTTAAATGAATTTTAATCAAATATAAGTCCTTAATATAGAACAAGCTACCAGCCAATATAATGCATTATAACAAAATAGGCCGTTTATTGTGCAAACTTGGTGTCGTAGAATAATATGAAATTTGTATTTTAATTTTATCAATATATGAATAAATAATAATAAGTTGATATTTTACTGTGTAAAATAAATTTTGTTGGCTAATATTTTAAATTCATATATTTTTTAAATGAATTTTAATCAAATATAAGTCCTTAATATAAGACAAGCTACCAGCCAATATAATGCATTATAACAAAATAGGCCGTTTATTGTGCAATTGTGCAAACTTGGTGTCGTAGAATAATATGAAATTTGTATTTTAAATAACAAATTTTATCAAATATATGAATAAATAATAAGTTGATATTTTATAGTGTAATAAATTGTTTATTTAAAAAGATTGTTTTTCTAGTAAAAAAATTTTGTTGGCTAATATTTTAAATTCACAAATTTATTAAATGAATTCAAATCAAATTTAAGTCTTTATTATTGCACAAGCTACCAGCCAATATAATGAATTATAACAAAATAGGCCGTTTATTGTGCAAACTGGGTCGTGGGATAAATAGAATGTTTATTTTAAATAAAAAATGTAATCAAATAAATGAATTAATAATAAATAACTATACTATATATAATAAACTATATAAAAAATTGTATATTTATAAATAGTTTTTTTTGTAAAATATTTTGTTGTCTGATATTTTAAATTCACACATTTATTAAATGAATTCAAATCAAATTTAAGACTTTATTATAGCACAAGCTACCAGCCAATATAATGAATTTTAACAAAATAGGCCGTTTATTTGTGCAATTAAAGTGTTTTGGGAGGATATTGAATCGTTGTTTTATAGTAATGCTATCACAAAAAAACCTTTTGGATAGATCACGTGTTTATATAAGGTAATTTATTTAAAATAATCGATTCCATGGCCCCTGGAATATTGACTTTTTCCCTGAACACTCTATAATTTAAGAAACAAAGAAAAATAGGAAACTTATTAAAATATGTTTGATTTTTTTTTTTAATTCATTTTAACTAAAGGCCGTCTTCTAAAAAGACAGCAAATTATAGAAAGAAAATAAATTAAATTAAACTTGGATAAACCATTTCTTTAGCATTTTTAATTAGAAATAATTTTGAAATAAAAACTAAAATTAAATAGATTTCAAAATTAATATTAAGCAAATTGATTTGTATCTAGTTTAATAACTACCAATTTTGATAGAACTTTAAAGTCATACATAATATATTATATATATAATTAAATCAGCAATTCTTATATAATCATTCTCTCGAAAATGACTAACGATTTCGATGAAATCACACACAGATTTAAGTATTTTTGGGTCGACAACTACACTACACTCGCCCCTCCTTCTTTAGGGTTGAAAAGGGTCAACGAAAGAACCTCAGGATATATTCATATTATTTTAAATTGCAATTAAGTTCTTAACTTTGTGCACAGAGATGCCTTGATGATGGCAGGAACGAATCAAAACGTTGGCAAAAAATAAGTTAAATTTTATAAACAGGATATATTCATATTATTTTAAATTGCAATTAAGTTCTTAACTTTGTGCACAGAGATGCCTTGATGATGGCAGGAACGAATCAAAACGTTGGCAAAAAATAAGTTAAATTTTATTCAATTTTGGCTGCAAATAAAAATTGTACATTTTATCTGAATGTAAAATTAAAAATAATATTAAAAGGTTGCTTTTAACTAAAACAAAGAATTACCGAGCAATGCTCGGCTCTATAAGATGGATATATTTGTCTATTCTAGATTCAAACTTAGGGAACGCGGTGTTGGTTTATAGTGAAAAATTATACAAATTATATTAGGTTGGAGAAAGAAACACCACCAACTCCAACCTACTATAATTTATTCTAGATTCGTTATTTTATAAATAGATATAGATATTATTAATTGACTAAGAGCAAATGAAAGGTGATTTATTTTATTGAGTAAAGTTCGAATGGGCATGGAGCCAAATGTGTGATTTAAATATATTTATCTTCTCAAATTTAAAAGTTAAATATGGACTTTCATATTAATTATTTATTTAAAATTAGAACATTTGATAAAATCCACATTTTGCACTATTAAACAGCTATATAAAAGTTAATATTGTCGTTAAAATCAGTCATAGTTTCTAAAGAAATGACGAGAGAGTTTCATCTAGTAAATCAGAGTTTTCATGGATAATTCGATTTTTACTTGTCACTTACCCACTTAGGTTTCGAACCAGAGTGTCAAAAATAGGAATCGGGGGAAATTGGCTACTCTGTGAGGTGGGTCCATCTGATATATGCATGTACCGCGCTAAATATTTCAGTCAATGATTTAATCTTCGATTGTAAAATTTCTAGTGATTCTAAATTTGAATCAATAGCCATATCATAGTTTAAATAAAGATAGTTGAGTATTAGAATCTTGGATTTCTTCAAAAATCTAAGGCTAATAGCTATTCCCAAATTGAATTAAAAATTCAAAAAGCCAATAGAAGCAGACTTTAAATTTCTAAATAAATCACCAGAGTATCTTCTAGTAAATCAATTCATGGATAATTTTTATTATTTATTACTAATAAAAATTAAATGTGAGTGAAATAATTAGGGCGATATATTTATATCAGATAATTTGTCCACTTCACAAGGTAGTCGATTGGCTCAGATTGCTATTTTGATACACGGCTTCGATTCTAAAGGGATGAACTAATTGAATAATTCTTCTGACATGGAATTTTATTTATTTTATTCATTTACGGGGCTTGTGTTCCTTTTACAATTCAAACATAAAGACACAATTGTGAAGAAAAATACATAAAATTGCATACATATGATGAATCAAACTTTTTTATTTAAATAATTTACAAATTTATTTAGAGCAAGGTGGAAAATATCGTACTTATTATAAATACGAATACCAAGTGAAAGAAGTCTGGGGATAGGAGGAAACTGGAGATAATTGGTAGAGAATGATCGATCAGAAAACAACAATCTTCTAAGAGTCCCTAATAAAAATTATAATAGTAATAAATGTAATAAAAATTATCAATAACAACTTGGTTTTATTAGATGACAATCTCTGGTATTTTATTTTTATTTCCCCGACAACGGTATCTTCAACATTTGCTTAGAAAAATAGCATTTAAGGTAGTTGTTTCGCGACAATACTAGCAAAAAGTTAATGCTAGAGTATATAGAACAGACAATAAGGATTCATAAGGCCACAACTTTTTGCTGTTTATGTACGATTCCAGCCAATCCCGTGCTCGTTTGACAAATCTGACACCATTGTAAGAGATTGAATTATATTATATTAAAATGACAGATAAAATATATTTTAAAGGTCGATTTATTTCTATAAAGATCGTTTTGTTATTTTTTAACAAATGTAATCAACGCCTACGTTACACCTTATGAAAATTTTAATTTTGAAAAAATCTAGCGCATGCGCGCTTTATACATCTTCCGCTGGTTAAATAAATGCGGTGTTGCCAAATTGTTTTTAGTGTAAATTTTTTTTATACATTTTTCATTATTTATTCATTATTATCTCAGAAACTGGGTTGTAATTATGAATCAAAATTGTCTTAAAATATGTATTGGTTATTGTTTAATGTTGGTTTAGTTTTTTATGAAAATGGTAAGAAGGGTTTCTTAATTATAATTAAATATGTATGTAAATTTTCCGATATCCCGTATAGTGCAATGTATAAGAGTCTGAAAAACTCTATTTTTGAAATGTAATATCTCCGGAACTATATTGTTCATAAATTACCTTTTGCCAACAATCGATGCAGAAGTATTTAAATAATAATCTGTTTAAACTTCAAAAAAATCCTAAGAAAACCCATTTAACGGAGCAACTACCTTAAATAAAAATGAGAGCTATTTGCCAATGGAATAACTATTTACCTGATAAATATGTATATTTATTCATTTATTTAGAAATAGAAAATATATTTCTCATTATTAAATATTATTATCATCTACAAATAATTATATCCACAAGATTCATCAAGATTTTTCCCTCAAAAATAATAAGTGATTTGTGGCGAAGAGACCGGAGTGATTTGCAAGACTCACATTTTTAAATTAAGTATATTTAAATATTCTCAGCACATTAATTGTAATTTTTTCAAGTTGGTAAATAAATATTTTTATCACAAAAAAATAGTTAGATTTAGTTACATACTTGAATAATCAAGAAGTAAAAATATTTTATGTGTATATTAATTTTGAATTTATTTTTTTTCCTAAAGATTTACCATATTTTTTTATTTATTGATATAAGTCAAAAATCTATTTTCATTAGCCGGATACTGACTGAGCGAGCAGCCTGGCGAGGCTGCCTCGGGCGTTTGCTGCAGAAAACGACCCGAGGCGCCTTTGAGCATTCACAAAAACCGATAACCGATGGATCGGGCAGAGGCAGCCTCAGACGAGGCACGTACTGACCGACCAGGCATTTGCCTCAAGGGGCTGGACTCGCGAAGAAAATCCTCAGTCAGTATCCGGTTATTATTTTGTTTATCTGAATGTTTGTTTTACAAGATCTAGATAAAATTACTCATGATAATAAAATAAAATGAATATAAAATAGTACGGGTAAAGACAGATGAAAGAATTTCTAAACTATAGGGAAGGGTCAGTTTTTTATGTGTAAAAGAAAAATCAAAAAGTTAAGAGAGTTGGTGACAGCTGCCTGCTGTTTTCTCTAAATGGTTATTTGTCATCGTTGCCATAAAATGTAACGAATGAATATAATATCAAGTCGAAATGATTCCTCCCACTAATACCAAAATTGTTATTTTAAACATAAAATAGGGCTTTTGCTAATTAATTGCATAAAAACTAAAGAACGATGATTAAATTGGAAAAAAAATTGTGAAAAAGAATTTATTTAAAAATAAAGTGCAATTTGATGCTGATTTAATTTTTTTGTAATGAAGCTGTTGAAGCTTTTATTTTTTGTGATTAATGTGATTAAAGTTTGAATTTTTATTTAAATCACACAAAATTAATTATAATTATTTATTAAGCACAAACAAATAATACAATATAACTACGACGTTTCGATCGACTTATTCTGCCATCGTTCTCAAGTATGAGCACCCACTCCGATTATAGGTTAACTGAGCCAATCACGTTAATTTTTTTTAGTTATTTTCAAAATTTCTAAATAAGAGCAGAAATGATTTTGATTAAAAAAAATAAAATAAAATAATTGAAAAACAGACTTTATGCTGAACAAAAAGGTCTTTAACAGCAGTTGGTAATTAATTTGAGAAAATTTCACCAAGTTATTTATATACGGATCCTATTTCATGCAAATCAAAATATCATTTTATCTCAATAAAAGTCGATTTTTTTTGTCGTGCATATATATTTTGTAAAAAGGCACACAGGCAAAAAATAAAAAAATTATTATTATCGTTTATTATTTGTTGATTAATTATTAAAAAAGTTTTTTTTTATAGGTTTCTGGAGATAGGTTTTTAATTACATTCGTTTCAGCACTTTTAGAAAAGTTATAACACCAATAATTTACTTTACACATACTCTGGGTAAAGTAAATATAACAAATTAATAATAAATTAATTCCTGTGAATCAATTGTAATAGACTGATGAAGAGGGCAAAGCCCTCGAAACTATAATTTCGTTATAAATAAAATTTATAATTCCAGCAGATGACACACTCTTTTATTGTCTCCTTCAATAAATTAATAATTAAGTATGAGTTTAAAAGTAGAAATGAAAATAATTATCCCAAGTCATGTACTTACTTAATAGAAATGGGATGAATATAATTAGAAAAAACTATCAATCATCAAAGTTTAAAGAAAATTAGTTACCTCAATAATATTATGCATATGAGGTCGGAGTTTGTCCATTCGAACTTCAAGTAACATAACAATGGCCCGGCAAACATTTTTTCTAACTTCACATTCTTCATCAGAGGCTAGATGAAATAAATTCTAAAAGTGCAATAAAAAAAAAAAGTTTATATTTAGATTCAATTTCAAATGAGAGAAACATTTACCAAATTATTTATACCTCTAGGAAAGGATCAATATGAATCATCAGAGCTTGCGTTCGGTTAATAATAAATTGATTGACACATGCGATTGCATGGGATCTAGAAATAAAATTGATTTAAAGGAAAATAAATAATGTAATTGTATTATTATTAAGTCATTTTTCTTATATTTACCGAATCTTTGGGCTATTATGTCGAAAAAATTGTAAAAATTTAGGAATCAGAACATTAAGAGGGCGATTCATTGCATCACTATCAAGAAGTTCGGCAGAATCTTCGCAGATTTTTTGAAGAGCGCCAAATGAACCCTGGAAAATTAAAATTAAATATGAATATAGATATTCGGAAAATCAGAAGATTCTACTAAAAGTGAGTTGTTAAGGAAAATGTTTGCTACGAAGACGGGGTTCGCAGCTGGTTAAACTACATATATTCAAGCAGCTCCTAATTAATTACGTCACCAACAAGCCAAAAATTATTTTTTCTTTGGGATAAGCGTTTGAATATATTTAGATAAATAATTGTTAAGGAGGTTCTTTCGCGACAATCCACACAAAAAGTTTTAGCCTCGTAAGCACTCTATAAATATGAACGGTGTTAAAATTTTAGGTTATGTTTTTTTAACGTGACTGTACATTTTACGCTACTATATTCTATTTATGAATGGATCGTTTCCAAGCCATTGTATTTTATCCCCTCCACTAAAAATAATCGCCAAAATGTTTTATTTTTTTTTATTTTTTATCAAAACTAGGAGGTAAATCATTTCAATTTTTTTTAAGTTACTCCGAATATATTATTCTAACAAATATTAGTTTTTCATCAAGATGGTGAAAAAAATGATCATTTCCACACCCACCATATGTAAAAAATTTCATTTTTAATAGCAATTATTTCATGTTTGGTGTGGTAAATCGCCTTCAAATTTTAACAGTGTGTTTATTATACTTTTAAAGACTTATATTCAAAGTTTCGAAGACTTCTTGAATTTTTGGATTTGTGAAAGAACTACCTTAAGGTCTATTTTGTATGCCTTATTTTTTTTAAATTATTGAGATATTAAATTTTTTTCTGTAGAATTATAAATACATACTATTTCTATGTGTTGTGTAATATAATTAAATTATACAATATAATTATAGGAGAGAGGTCAGGTGTATAGGGTGTTTAAAGTCATGCCAGATTTATTTATTTTAAAAAATCTTCACTTACCTCACAGACATTGTAATCTTGGGAATCCAGCATATTACATAATGATGGTAGTAAATCAGGCCATGAGGTCAGTTCACCTTTCGATGTGATAGTTGTGATCAAAATTCCCACTGTCGCTCGTATAAGGGGCGAGGGATCTCCAACAGCAGACAGGCATTCTTGTTTAATAAATTGGCTCACTTCAGGAAGAAATTTATGAAAATGAGCTTTAACATTATTTTTTAAAATAAGACCACTTAAAGACCGTGTCGGCTCATCTAAAAATAAAAATAGTTCAAGTTGAATATACTAAAACATAAAATTTAATAAATAAAAATAGAATGTTTTCTATACCTTCTGATGTTAATTTGGTTAAAACAAAAATTAAGTAGTTATTAAAATCAGGAAATTTATTTAATTCTTCTAATTTCTGAAAAAAAAAAAAAAAAAAATATTAGAAATGATGTCACATTTTATTTCTAACACAGATAAATTATATCCCTATATACAGTGGCGTGGGTTTAGAGGTTGAAACCTTCCCCCCAGAGGCAGACCCTATAAAAATGAAAAATACATTTTGGTGTTGGGAAGATATGGGTTAATAGTCCAGTCAAATTAGACCAATTTTCGACAAATAAAAACATTAATAGGTAAAGATGTGAATTTTGGTATACATGCTTATTACAGCTTCCCATTGAACGGTCTTTCTTCTTCTTTTCACGATGGAGGGGCCAACCGAGGCCTTTAGGGGTTGCACCTTTTTGGTGTAACTCCTTCTCTCATCATTATTATTAAAAAAAAAAAAAAAAAAAAATACTAAAAGTCCCCGTCAAAATCTGTTGCGCTCAAGGAAAAAAGATACTTTTTCAGTTTTTTGCCTATATCTGCGCAAATAAAACTGATATGAAAAAATTGTTCAGATAAAAAATATAGTTGATTAAATTTCCTATAAAAAAATCATATTAACATTTCTTTTGTATCTCCAATACTTTATCTGTATTCCGACATTGAGTAGACAAGAATTTTCTGAAGGTGTGATAACAATGTCGATTTAAAGATCTCTCAGTAGCAGGCGCATTATACACGGTGTTTTTAAATTGATGCGAAATATTTTAAGGGGTGATTTTCAGCAAATATTAAGGGGGGTCTTTCATACAATTTTTTGTTCAAAACCCCTTCTCCTCCAAGTTACAGCCAAATCTAGCATTGTTATCCCCTACGGCTGCAGCCCTAACTTTAGAGGGTTGTAACTTGGAGGGAAAATGGGTTTTTAACAAAAAATTATATGAAAAATCACCCCTTAAAATATTTCTCATCAATTTAGAAACATTTTGTGCGCCTACTAGTGAGAGATCTTTAAATCGACATCGTTATGTCACACCTTCAGAAAATTCTTCTCTATTCAAAGTCGGATTACAGCTAAAGAAAGTATTGGAGATACAAAAGAAATGTTAATTTGATTTTTTATAGGAAATTTAATAAAATATTTTTTATCTGAACAATTTTTTCGTATCAGTTTTTAAATTGCCGAGATATAGGCAAAAAACTGAAAAAGTGTACTTTTTTCCTAGATTGCGGCTCGAGCGCAACAAATTTTGACCCAGACTTTTAGTATGTTCAATGGGAAGCCGAATTAAGAATGTATACCAAAATTCAGATCTTTGCCGATTAATGTTTTTTTTATCCAAGTCGTAGGTTTTTTCAAAATTTTCAAAAATGATTAAAATAAAAAATAAAGAACATTGTTGTAAATATGGGTAGGGAGTATTTATTGCTCGATGCTCAAATAATTGTAAAATAAAAAATAAATATGTAAATTTTAATTTGGCTGAAAAGACCAAAGCAATGAAAGTGCCAAGACATAGCAACAACAATAGCTTGAGATGTGAGTTACGAGTATGCTGATAATTTTGCTTATTTGGGGACTCTTATAACAATAAAGAATGAAGTAGGCAAGGAAATAATGGCGAAATAATGAAAGGTTGTGAGGCAGCCTTAAATAGCCAGCTCAAAAATAAAATTCTCTCAAGAAAACTTGAAATTAAAATCTACAACGCCATTATTCGACCGGTGGTGCTCTATGGGTGTGAGACATGGACCATGGCCCTATCTGATCAGAAAAATCTAATATCCTTCGAAAACAAGATCTTGAAGAGAATAAGCGGAATGATTAGAGATAGTGTTACCGGCGAATGGAGGAATAAGCGGAATGATTAGAGATAGTGTTACCGGTGAATGGAGGTTTTGAAGTGCAAGGGAAGTGAGAGAATTAACAGGGCAGCCTTACATCACGAGCTGTATAAGATCACGAAGGCTGACTTGGGTGGGACATGTGTGCGTGCTGATGAAGATCGAGCTATCAGCAAGATTTCTGAAGCAAAACCGATAGGAAGAAGACAACCAGGTAGACCACGGCAAAGATGGATGGATAATATAGCCAGATCTTGAAGAGTTGGGTGCTCAAGGAAATTGGAACTCCATGGCACGGGATAGGACAAAGTGGCGAGGCATTATAGAGGAGCCTAAAACATTGGAAATATTGTTCGGCCACAGGAAGTAAGTAAGTAATTTTAATTTGGAAATAAAAACATTTTGTTCAAAAAACTAACTAGCAGAACTTTACATCGAATTTGATATCCTTATATTTT
Organism: Forficula auricularia; assembly: GCA_024734495.1. Classification (NCBI taxonomy): domain Eukaryota; kingdom Metazoa; phylum Arthropoda; class Insecta; order Dermaptera; family Forficulidae; genus Forficula; species Forficula auricularia. Next base: position 7,560,989 of record JALMQS010000150.1, read on the forward strand.
GGAAGATACCTAACTTCCGATATGGGAGTGTGAGTCGCGCTTCGCTGGTTTATTAAAGATCTTTTAAGTTTCAAGGTGCTCATAGTTCAAAAAAGTGTTTTTAGAAAATGTCTTTGCCTATGCTACTAATTTTGAGTTGAACAATAATCATGAAATCTTAAATTTAGAGAATTTAGCTAAAAACCAAGGGAAGCGTCGATAATAAAATGTTTTTTTTTTTTTTTTTTTAGAATACTTTAGAAATTTCCTCAAAATATTAAATATTTGGACTATTGATAGAAATTAAGGAGTATCTTGTATTGTTGTTGATGACTAATCGAATGTCAACATATTACTTGTTTGATAATTAGAATAGCACTTGGTGGGTTTATTATTTAAATTTAAATTTAATTTAATATAAATTAAAACCCTTTTAGATAAGATACCTTGGAGCGGTTCATGATCAAGGAGTGATTGGATAAAGCAGTGTTTCTCAACCTGGGTTCCACAAAAGAAGGTTTGGGGTTCCCCACGTCCAGGGGTCAATAAAAGAAAAAATAGAAAAACAAAAATAGTAGTTAGTAGTATCACCCCTCAAAAAATTTGTCATGTAAAGAAAAATAAAGTAAAAATACTAAATTTAGAGTCTAAGTATTACATTATAGTCAAATAAAACTATTGATACAGAATGCAATGAACATCACTATTATTGTCTCAGTGATACTATTTTTGTTGCTCTAAATTTCCTTAACTTTCTTATAATACAACGATTACGTTACATTAGTAACAAAATGAAAACATCATTTAAATTGTTTTATTATTATTTTGTTATTAATGACTGTTTGAAATAATATTACTTATCAAATAGATGAGAATAATATTTATGAATTATGAGTATACATTGAATATGTAAAAAAAACCTGTCCGATTCGAAAGGGGCATAATATGGGTATCCCAATGACATTACCAAAAAAATTTAATGATAATATTATGGATGAAAATAAAAGTGTTAGGTATTGTAATTTAAAATGCACATTTTTTGTATCCAATTTCCCCAAAATCTAGCAAATTTCTGAAATGTGGCAACACCATCATCGGGGCGAAATGTTATATATTTGGAAGCTATAAAAGTAGCATGATGTTGATATTTTGACGAAAAATTAAATATCTCATATTTTAGTGGTAGGGGGTTCCTCAGAAATAAATATAAGAGCTCTAGGGTTCCCGCTCTACAAAAGGTAGAGAAACACTGGGATAAAGCAACAAGATAGGAACAGGGTTCAATTGTTGCGATTAATACTGGTGTCTATGTTAAAATTTGTTCTTTATTTGATTTTTAATCGATTGACAAAGGCTAGGCACACACAGTAGATTTTCAGTCGACCCAACAATTTAGTTGGGTTGGTTTGAAATCGTGATGTATTAACAATTTATAACCAATTCTAATTAACTAAAGTAAAGTAAAAATTTTCAAAAAATTTTCTTTACTTTATTTAATATGTTTCACCAAGAACCTACACCATTCTCCCTTAACAAAATCTAATTAACTAACTAAGCTCGATTTTTACATCAAAAATGCTCATCGATCGATTTTGATTAAATAATCGAGTTGATTGATCTATAGTTATGTTGAGTATGGACCTACATTAAACTTAATATATTTATGTCCATCAACTAAACTATCGCTCGACTGAAAATCGACTGGGTGTGCTAGCCTTAGTGTGATTCTCCTTAGTTCAAAAAATTTATTAATTTGCCTTACCCTTTCGAATTGATAGAAAGAGTTGTAGAGTTGAATAAATCTAAAGAATATAAGTTTAATCTAAATTATTCATATTTGGCAATTTATAAGAATAGAAACTTTGATATATAAGAAATTTGATATTTAATCTTATCTCTAATAAAAATAAACTGCAACGGATCGTTGCTAAACTTTATCCAAATTCATTTGAAATATTAATATGTTTGTTCCTTTATTATTAATCAGATATCACTTGCAATTTGTAGTTCATATCGACATTAATTCAAAAATAATTCTCATTTAATAGTTGAGGAATAACCATTCTACATTTGATTTTTGACATTTCGGTTATTAGTGTAACCATTGCTGAAGACATGGAGGAATCGACTTAAAATCAAAAATAGTCATCGATTCTCATCTAATACTTGAGGAATAACAATTCTACATTAGGTTTTTGACGTTTCGATTATTATTGGTAACCATTGCTGAAGGCATGGAGGAATCGACTTAAAATCAAAAATAACGATCGATTCTCAAGCTTGAGTTGTTTACCAAAAAAGATTTTTAGTCTTTTTGATTTTAAGTCTATTCTTCCACGTTTTCAGTAAAGTTGCCATTAATAGTCAAAACATCAAAAATGGAATGCAATAAGGTTATTCCTCTAGTATTAGATAAGAATCGATCGTTATTTTTGATTTTAAGTCGATTCCTCCATGTCTTCAGCGTGATTGCAATAATAATCGAAACGTCAAAAACCTAATGTAGAATTGTTATTCCTCAAGTGAGAGTCGATGACACATTTTTGATTTTAAGTCGATTCCTCCATGTCTTCAGCAATGGTTACCAATAAAAACCGAAACGTCAAAATCCAATATAGAATGGATTTATTCCTCCAAATACTAGATGAGAATTAATCGCTATTTTTTGGTTTAAAGTCGATACCTCTATGTCTTCAGCAATGATTTACCAATAAAAACCGAAACGTCCAAAAAATCAATATAGAATGGTTATTCCTCAAGTACTAGATGAGAATCAATCGCTATTTTTGGTTTAAAGTCGGTTACTCTATGTCTTCAGAAATGGTGATCAATAAAGCCGAAATGTCAAAATCCAATATAGAATGGTTATTCCTCAAGTACTAGATGAGGAATCAATCGCTATTTTTGGTTTAAAGTCGATTCCTCTATGTCTTTAACAATGGTGCAAATAAAAACCGAAACGTCAAAAAATCCAATATAGAATGGTTATTCCTCAAGTACTAGATGAGAATCAATCGCTATTTTTGGTTTAAAGTCGATTCCTCTATGTCTTCAGCAATGGTTACCGAAAAGCAAAACCGAAACGTCAAAAATCCAATATAGAATGGTTATTCCTCAAGTATTTGATGAGAATCAATCCTTTATTTTGGTTTAAAGTCGATTCCTCTATGTCTTCAGCAATGGTCACCAATAAAAACCGAAACGTCAAAAATCCAATATAGAATGGATTTATTCCTCAAGTATTTGATGAGAATCAATCGCTATTTTGGTTTAAAGTCGATTCCTCTATGTCTTCGAAATGGTCACCAATAAAAACCGAAACGTCAAAAATCCAATATAGAATGGTTATTCCTCAAGTACTAGATGATCAATCGCTATTTTGGTTTAAGATTGATTCCTCTATGTCTTCAGCAATGGTCACCAATAAAAACCGAAACGTCAAAAATCCAATGTAGATGATTTCCTCAAGTATTTGATGAGAATCAATCGCTATTTTGGTTTAAAGTCGATTCCTCTATGTCTTCAGAAATGGTCACCAATAAAAACCGAAACGTCAAAAATCCAATATAGAATGGATTTATTCCTCAAGTACTAGATGAGAATCAATCAGAATCAATCGCTATTTTTGGTTTAAAGTCGATTCCTCTATGTCTTCTGCAAAGGTAAGGGAAAGAAAACAACGCAGTTGCTATGGTTACTTATAAAATTTCCTCCCAAATTTTTAGCATTTACAGAGAGAAGCCTACCCATTCTTATTTAAGCAAGGCTAAATGAGCTATATTAAAAGGTTCAAATGAATAAATTTTAAAGAATTTAAAAAATTAAAAAAGCACTCTCTTACTCTAGAGTAAAGTACTTTAAAATATAATTTTACTAAAAACTTTATTTATCCTTTTTTGTGGTCCCCAAGGTACTTAATTAGGATATTAAATTTCATCAAAATTGGTTAAGTCATTTTCAAGATATTTAGAAAAAACTAAAAAAGTACTGAAATAAAGTACTAATGTTTGTGGGCCGATATGTACCAAAAACTAATCAGCGCTTCATTTTGTTAAACTAATGTAGGTTTTCAATTTCATTTCAATCGGTGCAACGGTGTGGAAAAAATCGTGGGCCAAAAAAACGATAACATACATCCATACATCCATCCATCCATCCGCACGCACTAAATGAAAAAATGGCACTTTTTGGCCTCTCGACGAGACCCCATGTAATTTTTGGCAAAACCGTCACGTGCTAAAATTCAACCTAATTGAATACTACAATTTGTGACTTTAATTGAGACCATGGGTTCCGTAGTCTTTACCTGAGGACCCTTTGAAGCCACGCTTGCCCCGAGAGCGATTGCAATACTTTACCCATGCTTTGCATTGGATAAAGTAAAAATGAATCATAAGTGTTATTCAGATTTTATTTGATATAAGCAAGGGAATAAGGTTGCCAGCATTGCTGACCAGGAGGAATATAATGCATCCCCGGAGGAATATAAATTAAAAAGGTTTGCACGGGAAACGCTGTCGGTGCAGTCAGGAGGGCGCAAATTTTTTTTTTAATTTTGCATTTTAAAGTAGCTCAAAATTGATTTGATATGACCCGAATATGGGTCAAATAAGGTTGCTGGCAACCCTTCAAGGTGGGGTTCCTTGAGTTTCTAAATATGCATCACTTTTATGGAGATTTGTTTTGTATAGAACTTTTTTGGCTAATGAACAGAAACGAACTTTGAAATTAGAATAAGCCCCTTTAATGAGGTTCGGGAAAGCAGCTCTATCTGGTTGATCTACGAAAAAAACCTTTTGTATTTCTGCAGAGTGATAACTTCTGCCTACTGAATTTTTTAATTCAAAAAAAAAATGGTTAATAACGAGGTTAATTTCGAATACAAATCTTTGTTTTGATAATATTAATACAAAGAATATTGAGATAATTTTTTTTTCATTATAAAAACACAATTATTATTTATTTAACACAAAAACGATTTCAAGAAATAGAGTTGGAATTCTACACTAGTGCTTTTGTTATATTCTGTTGACTTCAAATAACTTTTTATTTTTTAATTTATGAATAACTAATTAACTAGATTGTCAAATCTATTGAAAAATGTATCATTCGATTCATATGAATTATTGATCTGTATAAATTTGTTGAAAATGGTATAATTTATATAGAAGTTATAGCCCTTTTAAAAGCTCGGTCCATTTACTTCCATGTTAAAAGGACAATTTTCAATAATTTATTTCTCGGTAATGGGACAGACGATCAACTTTCAATTTCGGGAATAAATATTTAATACATCAATGATTCGATGGTAAAAATTTGAAAATTTTCTTATAAAAATGATAAACAGTCCCAAACCCCTTTAAGACAAGGGTGACAAATTTGCTCTTAAAAATCTAAATTAACAAATGTATGAAAATCCAAATAATTTTAGAATAGTGTTTTAGATCAAGAATGAATGGTGCAATCCCTGTAGTCTGGGGTGGATTCTTAAATCGTGAATAGAAGGAGAATTTGAAGAAATTTCAGGAATTTAAGGTACCTGTGGATCCGGGACTTAAATTTAACTATAAGGTGGAAAGACCGATACGAAAAAAAGACTTCGTTTCTAGAAATCATAGGAAAAGAGTTGGCAAATGCATTTGTTCGATTTGTATCTTATTTAATTGGGAAGTGGTGTTGAATGTTTGAAATTCGTGTTTTTCTAATTTTTAAGTTGTTAAGAAAAAGAAATTCATTTTTGAAATAATAGAAATTTTGAATAATAAAAAGGTAATTAAAAAGTATCAGAAATACTCCTTTCTTAAAAGGTATGATTTTAGTGAAATTAATCTTTTTTCATAATATTATGTTTTGAAGATAATCTTTATCTCGAAAACAATTTGTAACATTCTCAAAATATTTATATTTATTACCGGTAGGAATGTTATCAGCGATAAAAGAAACAATTCTGTCGAAACGTTTATTTATAAAAAATTAGTTTTAGTTGTATTTAATCTTTGCCTCTATAATATTTATCAAGATTTATAAGATATTTTACTTTGGCTTTAAATTTCAAGGATGATAAGGTAATTTTTTGGAACAATGTTCTTAATAAAAGAATTTACATCAAAAAAGATTAAGTCTTGGATTTATTCTTATAAATCAAACAAATCTACTCTCGGTAAAAGCTTTTTAATTTTAGAATATAATGATACTGATACAAGAAGTTGCACCGAAAAGGTTCAACCTCTGAAGTCCCCGGGGGACCCTTATATCTGGAAACAAGAGATTTAGGGATTGGGTCGGAGTTGAAGGTGTTCGGGGATGAAGGTTGAAGGTTATATGTCGGTCGGAGGAAGAGAGTCTCTAGATGTCAAAGGTATAAACGAGTTGGCGAAAGCTTTTGTTCGGTTAGTGTCCTAGAAAATCGTGTATTTCGCGCAAATGAAACCTTTGGAGGGATTATTGATTTTATCTCTTCAGAACAAATGGCATGGTAGTATCTATAAAAAAAGGGGGGGAGACAGATCTACGATGGGCTAGAGCAGTGTTTCTCAACCTTTTGTAGAGCGAGGAACCCTAGAGCACTTGTATTTATTCCTGAGGAACCCCCTAGCACTAAAACATGAGATATTTCATTTTTAGTCAAAATATCAACATCATGCTACTTTTAAAGCTTCCAAATATAACATAGCGCCGCCGATGACGGTACGCTGTTGCCACATTTTAAAAATTTGCTAGATTTTGGGGAAATTGGCTACAAAAAAAGTGCATTTTCAATTATAATACCTAACATTTTTATTTCCATGAATAATATTATTATTAAAATGTCATTGGGATACCCATATGTCCCTTTCGGTTCGGACAGGTTTTTTTTACATATTCAATCTATACTTATACTCATAAATAATATTCTCTATAATAATAAAACTTAAGCAAGATGCGAGGTAGGTTTCACAAAAAAGTTATTAATAATATTCTCATCTATTTGAAAAGCAATATTATTACAAACGTCATTAATAACAAAACGTAGTTTTTAAGGAATTTGGTGTTGGTACTTGGTAAAACATTTTTTAAAATTATTGGATAAAAAATACTTGGTAGGTTTCACATTAAGATATAAAAAAATAAAACGAATTTATTTTTGGAGAATCTTTAATCTCGATATATATATTTCGGGTGACTAACCCATCTTCAGAAAGTAACGTGAGTAAATTCGTTTTATTTTTTTATACCTTAATGTGAAACCTACCAAGTATTTTTTATCCAATAATAACAAAACAATTTAAATGATGTTTTCATTTTGTTACTAATGTAACGTAATCGTTGTATTATAAGAAAGTTAAGGAACTTTAGAACAATAAAATTGCACACTTAGACAATAATAGTGATGTTCACCGCATTCTTAAGTATCAATGGTTTTATTTGACTATAAGGCAATACTTAGACTCTAAATTTAGTATTTTTTCTTTACATGACAAATTTTTTGAAGGGTGATACTACTAGCTACTATTTTTGTTCTATTTTTTCTTTTATTAACTAAAATATCCTTGAATTAACTTAAACACTTGTCTATTAATTAGTTTTATTGTTTCTCCATTTAAAAAATGATAATAAATACATCAATAAATTATATAAGCTACGAAAAATTAGAATATTGATACTAATTTGATTTGAGCAAAAGATTTTATTATTAAACACATATAAAGGTAATTCGAACAATATAAATTTTGGCTTTAAAGATTAAAATATGTTTTTGATGGGAATTCATTTATGAAAGAATTTATAGACGAGACTTGAAAGCAAGCAATCGAAATAGAAGTAAGCATCCCAATTCTGTTTTATTGTTTAATCATCGATTGAATTTCCTTAAGCTCAAGATGTGAACTGAGTTGGACTTGAGAGAATCTTAAAAACAAGTAAATATAATATGTAAATTTAATTGATTATTTGAGCATTTCACAATTTTACTTTTGATAGACTATAAACAATAATACTTCAAAATTAACGTTTTTCACCTGTCATTTTCATTTGAAACATGAATTTTGCAACCTCTTAAAGTTGTAATATCTGCTTGCTGAAAATATTTACTATTAGAAATATGTGAGTTTGGAGAACTTTACTAGACAAAAATAATTTATTTGAGAGATCAAAAGAAAAATCAACTACTGATACATATTTTTTATTGAAAGTAAAGTGCTCACAAATTGAAGTGGACCACTTACAAAATTCAGATTTTTTAATAGTAATTAATTGTTCGACATTCTTCTTTTCTTCTTCTTATCGCGGACTCCCTACGTCTCTCAACGCTTCCCCGAACCCAGTCTCCATCTTTCTCGATCCTGACAATCTTCTTCGCTTAGGTCTCTGGATCGCATAGCCTCGTTCACGTCGTCCATCCAACATCGTCTGGGGTGACCCATCCTCCGTTTCTCCGGCAGTGTCCATTGTAGAACCTTATTTGGGATTCTTTCCTCATCTTCCTTCCTTCACCTTCCTCATCTTCTTGCCCATACCAAACCAGTTGTTTCCTTTGCACCTCGTCCACAATATCTTTTTCCATCCTCATCATATTCCTAATCGTCTCGTTTCTCACTCGATCCACTCTTCTTAATCGGCAACTTCTACGAAGATAGTCCATTTCGGTCGAAAGCAACTTATTTTTATTTTTTGCACTAACATCCCATGCTCCATATGTGAGTACACTCTGTACAATGCTTTTATATATTGTTTTTTTTTTGTTGTTTTCATTTTTTTATCCCATAGTACTGAGTTCAGTGATTGTATTAACTTCCTTCCTTTAATTATTCTTCCCGCAATCTCTTTCTAACTACTCCCATTCTTGTCAAATATCACCCCCAAGTATTTGCATTCTTGGCCTCCGCATATCATTTTTCCATTTTCCAAGGGCATGTCTGAAACCTCCTCGACTCCGACGGACAGATATTTGAATTTTTTCATGTTAATTTTGAGGCCGGATTTCTCAATGTCTCCTCTAGTTTCCTAGCCATATAGCTAAGGCCGTCTCTATCCTCGGCTAAAAGAATCTGGTCGTCTGCGAAGAACAAAGTGTGAATCATACTGTCCCCCACTCTAATACCCATGTTTCTGCACTTTCTAGTCCACCCCACTAGCACTCTATCCAAGAATATTTTAAATAGTGTAGGCGATAGACTGCAGCCTTGTCTGAGCCCTTTAGAATTGTTCGACAATAAAACCTTAATTATTCAATAGTAATGAGTTAAAAATAAAGACACCTGAACGAGTGTTAAAAGAAACAATTTATAATGAAAGGCAGTCCATAAATTATTTACTTTTATTAAATTTCCGACGTTTCGGAGACTTTTTTCTCTCCTTCTTCAGGGTATTGAATAGTTATTGATGGGTGAGTATGTACCATAATGTTGGAAAATATTCTAATATTGTTGCTATCACTGAAAGAAGAGACAAATGGGAAACGAGATATACTCACCCATCAATAACAATTCAATACCCTGAAGAAGGAGAGAGAAAAAATCTACGAAACGTCGGAAATTGAATAAAAGTAAATAATTTATGGACTGCCTTTCATTATAAGCTACTTATTTTGCTTGCCAGTCCGTCTTTTAAGAAAATAAATAAAATTAAGAGAATTTATTTTTTACAAGTCAAAGTGGTATAGCGAGGGGGTCTATTATGCCCCGGGCGCCACTTGCAGAGTGGCGCGCCAAATGGTCTTAAAGACAAACAAGATATTATATTATATTACTATATGTTTCTGGAGGGGGAGGAGAGGAGCCAATAGTGTCGTGACCTGGGCGCCAGTTGTTCGCTACGCCACTGACAAATCGAACAATTAATTACCATTAAAAAAATCTGAATTTTTTTAAGTGGTTCACTTCAATTTGTGAGTAGTTTATATGAAAATAAAAAGATTCTCTATAACAGTGTTTCTCAACCTTTTGTGGAGTGAGGAACCCTAAAGTACTTATATTTATTTCTGAGCACTAAAATATGAGATATTTAATTTTTCGTCAAAATATCAACACCATGCTACTTTTATAGCTTCCAAATATAACATACAGCCGCCGATGACGGTGTGACCAGATTTGAAAAATTTGCTAGATTTTGGCGAAATTGGGTACAAAAAAACGTTCATTTTAAATTACAATACCTAACATTTTTATTTTTATGAATAATATTATTATTAAACTTTTTTGGTAATGTCATTGCCCCTTTCGGATCGGACAGGTTTTTTTTACATATTCAATGTATACTCACTAATAAATAATATTCACATCTATTTGAAAAGCAATATTATTTCAAACGTCGTTAATAACAAAATAATAAAACAATTTACCATAAATGATGTTTTCATTTTGTTACTAATGTAACGTAATTGTTGTATTATAAGAAAGTTAAGGAACTTTAGAGCAACAAAAATGTTATCACTGAGACAAAATAGGATGTTCATAAGTACTAATGGTTTATTTGACTATAAGGTAATACTTAGACTCTAAATTTATTATAGTATTTTTTTCTTTACATGACAAATTTTTGAGGGGTGTATTACTAGCTACCATTTCTGTTTTTTCTTTTCTATTTTTTTCTTTTATTGACTTCTAGTCGTGGGGATCCCCAAACCTACTTTTGTGGAACCCAGGTTGAGAAACATGTGAGTTTTACAATTTTAAAAAATTATTTTTTATAAGACTTTATTTTTGACAAATTGTTAACCAAAATTTAAGGCTGAGAATTAAATATCTCATTAAAATATGGTTAATCCATCTCAGAAGGTATCGGCCCCTCATTCCTAAACATGGTTCTATTTTAGTGTACCATTTTGGTGTAATTATTTTTATTAAATTTAATAAATAAATTATTAATATACAATAAAGGTCAAGGGTACTTTCGGCATATGGCAAATTTATAAATAGAGGGTACATATATCCTTATTTAATAGAAAATGTGAGATGAATTTAAATAAAAAGCACTTTCCTAAAACTATTAATAATGAAGATAGAAATTCAAATCTTTCAAAGATTCAATAGATTTTCAATCGTAAATAACCAAGATAAAATTTTTCCACATTAAAAAACACAATATAAATATATAATAAAATAACAAAAAATAAATAAAATTTTATAATCAAAATAACGATCTTTTTAAAGATATAAATAAATCTCACGTTTTTCTTTATTATTTCAAGTATAGGTATTATATTAGCACAATTTCATGATTTTTAGCTTTATTAATAATTATAAATGTTTGAAATATAAATTTTTTAAAAAATGCATTATTTCGAAACATGTTAAAACCATTTTGAATCACTATTTTTTTAAACAAAATTAAAAAAATATATATTAAAATAGGCAGAATAATTTTTATTTAAATAATATGAACGTGAATTTGCACTAGGAATCAAGTGAAATGCAAAAAAGGTAAGAATTGAGTGGAATGGTGTCAGTCAACAAGCAAGGCGGCCAGGCAGTGAGGAAGCCGAGTTACAAGTTATTTTATATTAAAAGGAAATTAGCAAAACTAAACAGTGCAAAATTTAATTAATTATTATGCTTACTTGTTGGACTGCCCTTTGTGTAGCAGTATCAGGTGATTGGGATTCTTTTAATAATTGTAAAATTTGTCTAAGACCTTCTTCCTGAGGTTGCCACGCCATTTTCATTATTGCCTTTTCTCTACTCAACTAAAATGTACCGGAATGGAATTCGACCAGCACGCTATCGCGATCAATGGAACTAGTAAATCGACTTAAAAATAATTATAAAATTTATAACTTATTTTTGATATAACAAATACTGAAAAATAAAATTATTTTATGTTGAAATATCGATATGTATTTGACTTACGTCTTCTTTTAAAAGCAATGTTGCCGGATCAAATCGGCAACTTTGTTATTTATAAAAATCTTTATATTAAAAAAAAAAAAAAATAAGAAAAAAAATAAAATACAATCATAAAATTAATTTTAAATTAATAAAAATATATTTAAAAAACTTCATTAAAGAAGAAAAATTAATAAAAAAAAAAAATAAAAATGGAAATATGCCATCTATATTAGACTAAGAAAAATACTGTTTTCCCTCGAAAATTTAAAAATATTTTTTCAAAAAAAGCTAGTTTTTTGAAAATTTCTCTCATGTTTCTGTTTATGTTTTAGCAATTTTCAGATTAAATCATTAAACTTATTGAAATCTTGAATTCAGAGGTTTTGACTAAAAACTAAGAAAGTGACTAGGGTAACAGGTATAGTAGTTACCACCACCAATTGACCATTTAGGCGTTAAAATTGCATATTATCCAATTACTTGCAATGAATATCATCAACAAAGAAACAGTAGTTCCTACTTTCAGAATTACCAAGAAGATTTATTAATTTGCTACACATACATGCTGTAGAAAAAATACAAAATTCAAAGATCAAAACACAGTTATAGCCACGACCTTTACGACAGTTGTGGCCATGTATTTATCAAAGTAATGGTCAGATGGTCACCCTTAAAAAAACTTTCTAGATTGCTTTCCCGCACCGATTATTCACTGGAATGACTTTGGATTCCTTGGGAGCTTTGTTTGCCTCCTCTTGTTTTATCTTTTCTTGGGGTAACTCCTCTTTTACTTTTCCTTTACTGGACGGCTTCCTGCTTCATCTGCTTTTCTTAAGAGTTTCGTCTCATGTGGTCTTTAGCTGCAGTGCAAACTCAAACGAAGGTCTTCCTCCGATTTCTATAATTATTATTCATTTTTTAGATTATTTTATTTCATTGCTAGTTTTTTTTTTTTTTTTTTTTTTAGAAATTTCTCAAATACTCTAATGAATTTGTTTAAAAAATTTGACCATTGGACCAATTGGAGTTCTCGTTGTGTGTTTAGACCTCTCTGTTGGTGCTTTACATATTTATGCTGTTTCTCAAATGCAGCTTTTTTGTAGACCTTGCAGAGAAAATATAATTGTTAGATCTCTAAATTGAAAAGTTTGGTCGTTTTTTTATAAGAATCTTCTTCTTCTTTAAGTGCCTTGCCGGTCTCCCTGACATTGGCCATTGGCAATCACTCTGGCGAAGACATCCCTGTTTTCCGCCGCGCGAAACAGTTCCCCCACGCTTCGCATGCCGGTCCATTCCCTTATATTTCTTAACCAGGATAGCTGTTTTCTTCCGGGTCCACGACGACCCTCAATTTTTCCTTTGAGAATCAATTGAAGCAGTCTATATTTGATACCTCTCAAAATGTGACCAAGATAGAGATTTTCCGGCACTTGATAGTGTGTGTTGTGGATTTAGACCTCTTTGTTGGTGAATCTTTCGACCCAGGGAATTCTAAGCATGCGTCTGGCGATCCACATCTCAAAAGCCTCTAGGCCAGTGGTTCCCAATCTTGGGTACGTGTACCAGTACCGGTACGAGGACAAACAGCTACCAGTACGCGAATGATTTTACAATTTAAAACAAAAATCTATTAAAAATATATATTACGAAAAAAGAAAAGAAATGACTATAATAACTAATAATCCATACATGTTAATATTTTAGTTTGGAATTTCCTATCCATTGTTTGTGTTGTAATACTTTGTTGGGATTTACCTAATCTTAAAAGACAACGAAAATTAGCAATATATAACGGGCCTAAAATTCATAGTTAGTTTCCCAGAAATTATATCCTGCGAATCATAACTGTGTCTGAGTTCTACCAAAAATTGTGTTTTGTGTTTCAAACATCTTTAAATTAATTGCATATTATTAATCAATAGTAATTGAATTATTCATAAATAATTAGGATTCTGTTAAGCTAAGTGTATTAAACTCACGAGAATTATTTAAAATGATTTTTTATATCCTAATTTATTTTAATAAATGCTTGGCTAAATGTTTCGAATATATCACGTATTCGTCTTGTCTTCAGACCATATACAAATAAACTTATTCGTTGTTAAGAACACTAAAAAATTTACAAAGGGTATGATTAGTCATGGTTATAGTTTAGTTACAAAATCTTAAAATTACTTACATGTAGATCACATTACGCCCAATCATAAATCAAATATTTTTTTAAAAAGAATTATCCAATCATTACATTTCACAAAAATTATTTTAAATTATATATGTATATCGGTGTCTTTTTACCCATTTCAAAAATTTTTGTCCACCGGTACGGCATCAAATTGTTTGTAACGTACCAGGTACGGTACTATAAAAAGGTTGGGAACCCCTGCTCTAGGAGATCCATTGTGTTACCTTTGATACAAATCTTCGAAATTAACTCGACGATTAAGTTGAAATTTGATATATAGCAAAATACACTGGATTGTTCAACAATTAAAATCAAAGTGATAGTTTTTGGAGAACTGAAAATTATTTTGGGCTGGAATTCATTGGTAAAATTAATAAATTAATTAAACCAAAGAAAAAAGAATTTTCTACTTTATCGACCTTACAACGAACAAGAAAAAAAGGTTTTTAGAGAATGGTAAGAGTGTTAGGGAGTGCATTTATATTACACGAGCTTGAAATAGTCTAAAACCTAAGCAAACAAATCTTTAGAGACGAATAAAAATTTTTTAAATAAATAAATCTCTCAAAACAATTTCCTGAATAAAGGCAAAACGTAAGTCATGATCTTGCACTTTAAGTGAAAAAAAAAAATATTAAAAATTATAAGCGTATAAATTTATTACAATGCCCATCCATCTGTCTGATTCTTTGGGGAATCGAAACAGATGAATTTTGTTCAGATATTCAATAATAAATTTCGGCCTGGTCCTGTATCTTTTTTCAACTCTTGGTTCAGTATCAAAACGAGTCTGGTCCCAATTGCACCAAAATAGGGCAGTGACCGGATACGTTTTAACTTTCGCGTTCATCTAATGTTAACATCTATACGTTCTAAATAAAATGTATTATTGAATATCTGAACAAAATTCATCTGTTTCGATTCCCCAAAAATCAGACAGATGGGCATTTTAGTAAATTTATAAGAACCATACTATTAGGAAAATAGGAGAAGGCGCGCCTGAACCAAAGAGTTGAATATATATAAAATTTGATTATAGGATCTGGTCAGGGGATCCATCGCTTAAATGGAAAAGGCATCTGCGGGCTTAACGATCATACCCGGCTGGCTCCTGTAACTTTTTTTAACTCTTGGTTCAGTATCAAAACGAGTCTGGTCCCAATTGCACCAAAATAGGGCAGTGACCAGATAAAAAGTTTCAACTTTCGCGTTCATCTAACGTTAACATCTAAACATTCTAATTATAAGCGTATTGAGTAGAGAGTAAAAGATTGTAAATGGAAGATTTCGAAAATGTGGATTTAATCCGGCCTCACAGGAGACTTTTTCAGTTAATTGTTCAATTAGTTCAAAGATTTTTGTAAGCAAAAAACAAACGAAATCTTTCAAAAATGTGCCCCTTACTTCCCAGCCTATCTGAAACTACCAGAAGAAAAGATCTGAAAAAATAAGGTATATAATAAGTGTTTATGACGAAAACTTTTTAAAATTATATTAGGTTGGTGTTGGGAATATAATTTGTATAATGATTCACTAAAAACCAACACCGCGTTACTTAAGTTTGATTTAAAATTATTTTGGTTTCGCAGATTGTTTGAAAAATCACTAGGATTACTTCTACTGAATTTGAAATGTTAATGGATAATTTTTATTACAGGTCTCTCTGTTTAAATTAAGAATCTGTTGACCGCAAAATTTTTACGATGAATATGTTTTGATTGAAATTTGTTTATGCGAGTAATAGTAGTGGTTTCAATTAGGATACCAATTGGTCAGGATTGCTTTTTGGCAGATGGGATCAATTTCTAACGGAATGAATACAATCCTTCTAAAATGGGACAAAAATAATACATAACTACTCGGATTCAATATTACAAGACACTCTGGTGATTTTTAAGCAATCTTTTATATTCATTTTGAGGATACAGGCGTCGCACCTTTGCAGTATCACGACCTGCTCTGAGGGAATTCCATGAAAACAACAATGTTTTCAGAAAAATTTTTTACGTTAACTTATATAGAAATTATTTGAATAGCATCTCCGGAGTGGATTTTTTGAAGTCTTCTTTTTTCAATACAATTTTTTTGAATTTCACTTTTTTTGTGTACCTATAGTTAAATTCTTCATTTTCAAAGCTTTTATTAAAAATATATTATAGACTGATTATTTATCTATCCAAAAGAAAGTTGCATTTTTATTTCATACTCTAAATAAAAAAAAAAAAATCAAATTTTATTAAAGGATGAGTTTTATTAGAGTATCTTCATTATTATATATTTCAATAAAATGTATTTTAGTAACAAAAATATAAAAAATAATAATTTAATATAAATATTAGTATTTAACATAGTAAAGTGCGTTTTATTAGATTTATTAAAATAATATTTTGATTAATTAATAACTACTAGATAAATATTAATTTATTTTTACTTTTGGTTTTAATTTAAAAATTTATTAAAAAAATAAAAAAAAAAAATAATAATAAATATATTTAGAATATTTAAGTATAAAAATAGGCATAGACACAATACCAAAGTATAAAATTAAAATAAATTAAATAGTTATAGTATCCAGTGATTTATGTCGATAGAATTCCACTGAACTTTCACAACCAGCTAAAGCAAGCGTTCGGTTTTGATAATAAAGCTAGAAAAAAAATGAAAAAATAAATAAAATAATATCACATTAATTTAAAAAGGATTACTGTTCGATAATTAAGTTTATATATAGGTCTTAGACGAAACTATAGCTTTTCAACTTCAAAGAGAATAATCACTTTTAAAATAGGAATAGTCATTTTTAAATGAAGAATTTTATAAAATACAAAGTATCGTGTAAGTTTTTGGTTATATTTATAGAAATAGGAGTAAGATGGGAAATTATTTTTCATTTAAATTAGAAAGTCTTAAATAAAGGGTCATTTTGTCTAGCTGATCGGCAATAACAATTAAAGAAGAATTACTTGGTCATACTTATTTAGGCACTAAAATTGGCTGAAATTTTCCCCCAATTGCCCTCAAAAATATACAAATTGTCTCCCTCCTACTGTAGGGCTGGGAATGTTCTAGTCTGTAATATAAGTTACACAATCTCAGGCATTTTTCTAAACAACTTCTTTGGAGTCAGGGAATCTTGAAACAAGTAGAAATCACGATTTAGTATTTTTTATTGAAAACAAGATTTCCATCCAACTCCGTTTCCATTTGTTATACAATTCAGACCCATGGGCGTCTGAGGATTTTGCGGAGCCTCGGAAAAATATTAAATACGGGCGCCCTCCGAAAAAAAGGTAGAAATAATGTATGAATATAATGTTATTATTTATTCAAATATTTATTTCTTTAATATCATAAAACATAGATTTTTGTATTTCTAGTTACTACCGCCAACTTTTTTTATAGGTAGCTAAATTGATCACATCAATGAAATTTATTTCTTTTGCTACTTCCTGTTCTATTGAAGCATGGCGATTCTCTTTAATCTTTGTTGTCGAAAACTGGACTTTGAATAATTTTTAATCAATTTTAATTTAGAAAAACTGTGTTCAGCGGAAGCTACTGATACTGGTGTTGTTAGCATAATTATTAATGATATTATATACATTGGGATATATAATAAATCCTCTATATTATCTTTGCAAATTTGTTTTAGACAATTCAATACTCTCGAATAATTTACGACAAAGATTTAAACTGCATAGTTGCTAAATTGCAATCATCAATAACGTTTTTGGAAGGATCTGCCATAAAGGACCCCGCGCCTTTATAGCTCTAACAATTATTGGCATATATTATAAACAGTTGTGTTTTAAGGGGTTTGTTTTTTCAACCCCTGATGATTGTAGCATATACACACACTGTGCTCTGTTTATAATATGTGACAATAATTGTTAAGAGCTATGAAGGCCTGGGGCCCCTTTATGCGCGGAAAAATCCTAAAGTCCCAACTTCTGAGTCAGCTCTGTTTAGACCTAATTGAAAAGTTTTTGTTTTGCCGAGAGTAGCAGAGTTGTTGATTCACAAGGAGAAACAAAGAGGTTGTCCTCTGCTTGATGCAAATAAACATACACACATATATATCGAGATGATATATCTGTATATATATTATTTATTTGTTGCGTGTTGTGTTTGTTTATCTGTTTAGACCACCCAACCCATCTACGTAGAAGAGGTGAAAAAAACTATATTATTTCAGCCTATTTGAAGTAACATTTAATGACGTTTTCGGGAACAAATCCAAACTGTAGTATTAAGCGTATGTTTCCTGTATTTGATTCGATAGAGAATCAAAAGCAGGTGATTTTTATCAAATATTAAGTGAAAATAATATCCGAATTTATATATTTCTAACTTGAAATAATGAAGTTAAATATATTTATAATTTTCTCATTAATATATTAAAGAATAATTAACACATTAACGAGAATTGTTTTGATCGCGCTTTTTAGTAGTATTAAGGTTGAAGTTGATAGAATATCATCCTCTCCATTTTATACTAATGCAGGTCTTCCTCAAAGTTCTATCATTTCTCCTAGGGGCTTTCTTATCTAAATTAATGACTTTTAGAATTTGCATTCCAATCCACTACATTGTTATGAAGATGATAGTACTCTCCATAATACTCAATCGTTTCAAAACAAAAACTTCGCTTCCTCGATTAATTTAGATTTAAGCAGACTTAAAAATTGGGCATATAACAACTTTGTAAATTTTAATGTGGGCAAAATAAAATATTGTCTAATTTCTGGGCGCTAGGATAGGGATCGTCCTGACATATCCTTTAATTCGATCTCATTGGAATTTTATAACAAAATATCAAATTTGGGTTTGCAAGAACAAGAAAAGATTTTCTTCACTAAAAGAAGATTATTTTTAAAAGAATTATCAAACTATACCACAGTCGACTTATCTTCCTATTTGAAATTTTAAACCTGCGTCCATTTGGACAAACTCTTTTTCGCTACGGAAAA
This sequence comes from Forficula auricularia, assembly GCA_024734495.1. NCBI lineage: Eukaryota > Metazoa > Arthropoda > Insecta > Dermaptera > Forficulidae > Forficula > Forficula auricularia. The sequence continues at coordinate 7,579,924 of JALMQS010000150.1, forward strand.
TGATATCAAATATAGTTTAAGAAGGCTTTGGTTAGTTAAAGTTTTTCGCAAACTTTCAATATATAGTCATTGGGTGACACGGGTCCTCTGAATCACCCTATATAGTAAAAAAAAAAAAAAAAAAAAAAAAAAATTGAGTATTATTACCTTGTTAAGTTTATTGCAAGAGTTTAATGTTAACAGGTGTGTTGGTTCATTGGTTGGTGCATAAACTCTTACAGAACAATCTGCACTACAGGTGATCAATCGTCCACGATTATGATGAATAGATGTTAATTTATCCTTATGGCCGATATCATACATTCCAATATGTTTATAGAGACCATTTTTCGCATCAATTAAATGCAATTTTCCACCAGAATCGCCGATATATAAAATATCATTGTTATATGATATACATAAAGGAGTTTTACCCTGCCTTCGTAATTTGTCCTAGAATAGAATCATTAATTAATTTAAATATATATTAATAAATCTGTGTGAAGTTTTTAAAGTCAAAGAGGATAAAGTCAAAAAATCTTAACAGTGAAATTACGGTAGTTTAAATTAATTAGCTTTGAAGATGTGGATTTTTATTAAATTTTCCCACACCTTAAAAAAATGATTGAAATTATGAAAAAGACATTGTTGTAAATCTGGACTTGAGAAGAGAGTATTCACTCGATTTTCAAATTGTAAATAAATATTTAATTTTAATATTTCAGGATTGATTGGATGAAGGCAGTCCGGAAATAAAAAAAAGAGACTAATTCCAACAAATAATATGTATTTGAAATATTTATCCCTTATAATATTGTTTCGAAACCGGCTCTAAAGGCCAGTTGTATGTCGGTTTGTAAAGACTTTGTTAAAGTTAACAATGGTATTTTTAACTAAAGGACAAATCAATTTTTATACTTCAATTTAGAACGGTTAAAATTATACAACTCAACTAACATGTGTTACTTGAGGGATTTTGAAATAAAGTGAGGAAGGCTCCAGATACACACAGGAAAAATTACAAGAGCTCAAATTTGGAAATTTTTGCTAGATATGGTTTGCTGAAAAATGATTCAACTATGGAAATAGACGATATCATTAATTTATCAGGGCAACGCTTAAGGATTTTTGTATGGTGGGTAGAAAAGAAAAAGACCCCCGTATATGTATCAACATGATATATAGGGACAAATGCATATTTATAAATAAATATACCGGGTGAGTTTTTTATCTTGAGACAGTCATATAACTCAAAAACAGTGCATTATATTGAAAAAAGTTTCAAATAAAAGTTTATTTATATCGAGGGGGAAACTTTTTTTTTTTTTTTTTTTTATTTATTTAATGTCACCGGGAACAAAGCCCATTTAGACAGCACATAAGTAAAGTGTTAGTAGGGTTAGTGGGGGAGCCGAGTTTTCAGCCGGTAGAAATTTTTATTCGTCAGCTAGGATCGAACCCCGGCCTCCCATTCCAACATCGTCATAATCGATCGATGTCGAAACGAGGCCGGTGCGTTAGCCAACTGAGCCAACCCGGCTCCATCGAGGGGGAAACTAAACTACGCTATTGTTTGTCGACGTAGAACAAGCTTTCAAGGGTATTTCTAGGTCAAGTTCTGTTTTTTAAATGGAACCCTATATTTTTCTATACGTCTACTTAATCTACAAAAAAAAACCAAACAACTTTCATGAGAACTATTTTTTATACGACAAATAAACAAAATAAATGGATCAATTATATCTCAAAAAAAATCTTAATAATTATTTTTAACAATTATTTAACTTAATTATCAAATAATAATGATTAAATAATTGATTATTAAATAAATAATTATTAAATCGAAAAGTCTAGCGTGTCATCCTGCTAACCAAGTGGACCCGGGTTCGAATCCGACTCGAGGCATCCGGCTAAAATCTGACCCCCGGAATAGACAAATTTAATAAAATAAATAGTATCGTAAATTGGCTTATGGCTAGAAAGGCCGAAAAGACAAAAAAAAAAAATCGAAAAGTCACAACAATGAAAATAGATATTTATAATGATATTAAAAGTTAGTTATACTAAGATTTAAGAAATTATTTTCTACTTAGAACTATTTAAAATTCTTGAGTTTGAAAAAGCTTATTTCTCGTGCCAATCCAGTAGAGAGTTATATTGTATTACAATAATAAAAATGGAGCATTTTTTGTTGAAGACAGAATTGAAATGGTCTTAATTTAGGCGGTGAATATGGAAGAAGTGTTATGGGGCTGCCATTGAAATGGATACCGATCATTTTCCTGATAGGAATACACCCTCACAAGCTTCATTTTATAGTGTTGTAAATCTGTTTAAAAAAATAGGAAGTGTAAACGCTACGAAGAAACTACAACAGGCCAAAATAATGAAATTGGAACTGGAATTCATCCAGAAGACTTGCGATACACTCTGGAATGTCACAGAAGAGTGTCGAAAAATTATTAATTATTATTAAATTAATTGTTTAATAATTAAATATTTGATCATTATTTTTTGACAATTAAGTTGAATAATTGTTAAAAATAATTATTAGAAATTTTTTTTTGAGATCTAATTGATTTAAAAAATTTTTTATTTGATGTCGGATAAAAAAATAGTTCTTATGAAAATTGTTCAGTTTTTTTTTTGAAGATTAAGGATCCATAAAGAAATATATGTTTCTATTTAAAAAACAGAAGTTGACCTTGAAATAACCTTGAAACCTTGTTCAAGGTCCACAAACAATAGCGTAAGTAGTTTAGTTTCCCCCTAGATATAAATAAACTTTTATTTGAAACTTTTTTCATATAATGCATGTTTTTGAGTTATAAGACTATCTCAAGATAAAAACTCACGCGGTATATGGCTATATTTGGGTCAATCTTGATGGGATGTAACCCATAAAAAACCGACTGATAAAATCATATGGGTGTAGAGGAGACTATTTTGATACATATTCTACATATATTTATCATTTGATTTTATATATACATATATACTGCCTAACCGGGCCAAAGCCCTATATAGACACAAGTCTCCTGAGGGGAGCTTGACTTCTTGGCATTTCCGCTAGTGTTCGAGCCCTCTCGGCTGACAACGGACAAGACCATATGCGGCATTACATAGTAGAGTTAGAAAAATATTACATTTATTAATAACTTAATACTAACATGATATAGTGAATTTCGAATGAGTGATTTATCAGTTTTTCGTAAGTCTAATATGCAATAAGATTCATCTTCGCCAACAGAGACAAGATGATCGGGTTGAGCAATAGCCAATGAAAGTGTTGCTCTTCGATGATTTGGATACATATCGACCATTCTCTTTTGACGGGGATCCAAGTGGAAAACAAATCCATTTAAAAGTCCAGTGAAAATTTCACCAGAGTTACAAGTAACAGACAAACAAGGAAGACTGCATCTGAAAAACATTGGTTTTATATAAATAGTCGTCCCTCGATTTACGAAGAACTTTGTTAAGTGCGTTTTTTTGCGCGCGTGATAAATAATTCCTCTATTTAAGCCAATTTTTTATACGCGGTCCTTTCTTTTTATCTTCCATTATTGGTGATAACATTTTGTAATTGTTTCTTACTGGTCTAATCTATACAGTTTTCTCCGGTATACCGGGTATTCATTTTCAAGTGAGCATTAGTGCTAGAAAGTCTGTTAAATGGCAAACTTCTATAATTTTTTAAGTCGATTGCATGAGAAAAACAAAAAAGCACTTAAGCGTCACAAGTTTTTAAATTCTTTTCAAAAATTATATTTTTCTTAATGGAACAAATATTCTTAAAGTTTTATACCATTTTGATTCTTGGACAAAAAAGTTGTACTGATATGTGGGGTGACTATGGTCGCAGGATTGATTATGGCCGGCCGGCGAGAAAATTTTAAATTTGAGCCCTAAACTCTTTCATTTTCTTTTTTTTTATATTAGTCTGTTTTAGGAAGTATTTCTTATTAGTGAAAATGTCATAAAGTAAAAGTTAGAAGGTAAAAAAAAATATTAAAGAATTAAGTGTCATAAAACAGGGATTTTTCATTACTCTATAAACTTCTTGTCCTAATGGTTACATGATCATCGGACTCACGTGCTCAAGCTCATCCTTTTATGCATCTTAAGGTAGTTGTTTAGTGACAATACTAGCAAAAAGTTAATGCTAGATTATATAGAACAGACAATAAGGATTCATAATTCATAAGCCCAACACTTTTTGCTGTTTATGTACCACTACTAGAAAATCCCGTGCTCGTTTAAGAAATCTGGCAACATTGTCCGAGCTTGAATATTTTTATCATAGAAATGACAGATAAATACATTATAAAGGTCGATTTATAAAACAAAAAGTTATTAATAAGCGATTGAAAGCTATTGCAGCAATGGCTGAAGTGAAAAAACGTCAAAAAAGTACTAAAGTTAACTTTTTAGGTTAAATAAATGCGTCGTTGCCAGCTTGTTTTTAGTGTAAATTTTTCATTATACATTTTTTTATTATTTATTCATTATTATCTCAGAAACTGTGTTGTAACTATGAATTAAAATTTTCTTAAAAAATATATTAGTTAATTTTTAATGTTGAATTAGTTTTTTATAACAATGGTAAGAAGAGTTTCTTAATTATAATTAAATATGTATGTAAACTTTCCGATATCCCGTATTGTGCAATGTATAAGAGTCTGAAAAACTCTATCTTTGGAATTTAATATCTCCGGAACTATATTGTTCATAAATTTCGTTTTATCACCAATCGATGTAGAAGTATTTAAATAATAATCTAACTAAATTAAAAAAAATCCTTAGAAAACCCATATGGTGAAACAACTACTTTAAGGTAAACTTTTCTTCCGAATATTTTGACTTCGTTTAATCAATATAAATATTTTTTTTTCAAAATTGTCAGTTTTGCGTGCTGGCTATGGACACAATGACAAAATTACCGAATCATGGAATGACTTTCGAAGGTATTATCTTCATCCGATTAATCTTCTCGAAGTACTAAAATCCCTTCCAGCATCGTCAACATAAGATAGAATTGGTATAGTGTCTTCAGACTGAGCCATTTCAGGTGGAGGGCTGTCGTTTCTTAAAGTGGCAAGGTTTGGGGATTTAATTTAATGATTACTTTTCCCTAGTCAATATATTTGCAGTTTTTGTTATTTTATGGTCTATTTTTTAGTTTATTGGAATTCAACAAAAGTGATATACAATAAAATACTTAGGTGTTTCTTTCATTATTGTTTAATATTTCTTCATGTTTATAAGCAAGATAATCTTTTAAAAAGTTGAAGATGATTTTTTTTTATGATTATGACAAGAAAATTCCGAAAAAGTGTTAGTTCTATAATTTAGTGTTATGTCCATTGCCACCTATGGTCAAAATAAACGTGATTTAATACAAGAAACATACATGACCACATTCACCCCAAACGCGGGGTAGCTATGCCAAACGATATGAATTCATTGTTTTGGAAAAACTATAAGAGTTAAATTTTTCAAACTATGGGAATCAATAGAAGACAGTCACATTCGAAACGCAAATTAGTCAGATTAATAACATGAAAGTATCTATGTTAGAAAAATATTGTTTTTTGACCATATTCACCCTACATGACAGTAATATTTCATATCAAAAAATTCACAAATAAAGAAGTTATTAAGATACTGAGACACTAAATAAAACCAAAGATTTTTCTATCACTTTTATATTCTGGTATAATAGCAGTATTGGAGCTCATCTTTATTGTTCCATATGGGGTAGCTCAATATCTATCATACTAAAGACCGAGGGGTGAACCGCGACCTAATATCTTGTACTTGTACTTCCACTTCCACTTTCATTTTCAAGTAGAAGACAATAGATGAAGGGGCATAATCGAATGAATTCCAAAATAATTCCACATAATTCCAAAGACGGTGTACACCTAATTCCAATCGCGGTTTACCACTCGCTAAAGACTATACCAGGCATGTCCAACCAATGGATTGCGTCCTCAAAATTATTTATACAACATTTTTTACTGATCAATATAAATTGCTTTATCATTTAGAAAATCAATATTTTTTTTTATCTTAACTTTAATTAATAATTAACTAATTACTTTTTTTTTATTGTTTTTCAACAATACACAAATGCAAAAATGATAAAATTTAAAATTTAAAAAACGAAAGTTTTTTTTATTAAAATCATTTAAAAATTATAAAACAACTCCAGTTTTTGTTATCAAAATGCAACAAAATGAGTTAGTAATTTAAAAAAAAGAAGAAAGTTTTTTCACTATTTCTTAATTTTTTTATTTTTGTGTTCTCCAGTCAGATACCAAAATATGTATGTAAGTGTTCCAAAGGTTGGGGACGGTTAATAGATAAAGTCAAATTTTAAATTTTGACCAAAACTTTTTTATTTAAACTGTTTTCATATCCTAATCTTGAATAATTTATAATCCCTACAAAAATGTTAAAAAAGAAGTGCAAAATCCCTAAAATAATGAAATATACAAAAATGAGCAAAAGAAACATTTAGTACTCTAGGTGTCTAGGTAATATAGAATGTAATTTTAATTTTCATTAAAAAATAATTCCTTACTGAAATGCATAAGTAGGATTAAGTAAATATTCAAAATCCCAAGATTTGACGGTTCTATCAAATGAACATGAATTCAATTGCTTCGTTTGTTCATCATAAGCCAAATTCCAAATCCATCCTTTATGCACATCATTGTATCGGGTCCAATTTATTTCGTCTGCTGAAAGATCCCACAATACCATAGTATGATCTCTGGATGCTGAGACACAACGAGTGCCTTTCTAAAAGATTTAGAATAGAATTAAAATTAAAATTAATTGAATGAAGAAAAAATCTTGAAAGATCAAGCAACTTTACTATAATAATTATTATAATAATTTAGTCATGTGACGTCATAAGTTGAAGTCTGGTGCGGTTAATATCCAAGCTCACTGCAAATTTTAACTTTTTTAGAATCAACCTCCCCAAAATGGGTCATTTTTACTTTCACGAAGATAATCAGGTCTAAGAGCACCTATGCGAAATAAACTTAAAATAAATTGATAAAATGTTATAGGATTTATAAAGATAATTTTATTTTTTTGAACTTACACTTAATATCACTATAAAAACCTAAATATGAAACTTTGGAGCTTAGGTACACAAAATTTCACTCACATAAATTTTGACAAAATAATTAATATCTCTTAGAATATAATTTCTTGATATTTACTACGTATTTCTTGTAATACAAAACGACGTTATTTCGCTAAGTTAATTATCGAAATAGTGGCCATTTTTGAGATATTTTGAAAAAACAAGAACAAAAATATCTCATGCACGATGGCAATACTTCATCATAGCCTGTATGTTGGAGAAAAAAAATCAAATTTTTAAACATTTATCGCATGATCGATTTGATGATAAGATTTGAAAAAATTAAGCAAGCTATTTTCAATGAATACTGAAAGGCAAAAAATGATAAAATTCATGGTAGGCTGAAAAGGCATGCGGAAGGCCCATAAATATAGAAAAGTATAAAGATAAATGCGAAAAAAGTCATTTTCTGTATCAAAAATTAGTTATTTTATTCTCCAAAGATATAGCAATAACATAGTTAGATAATCAGTTTGAATTCGGGTTGACTTAAGAAATTTTCAAATTCTTTAGGAATGATAAAAATACTAATAATATTGATATAAAATTTACCTCAAATAAAACTACAGTGTCCACCTCGCCATAATGGACGTCTCCATATTTATTATGTTTCCAATTACTCTCTGGTTCTTGAAATAAATTAAAAGTATTTTCAATTTCAAAACAAGCTTCTTTCCAGTTAAAATCTTCATCTTCTAAACCTACAGAAAATGATAAAAAATGATAATACAATTAAGATTCCAGAAAGAAAAAATTAAATTATTCTTAGAATATTTTATTTTTCTTAATAATCCTATTGAACTTTATTTATTTTATTAGATAACCAAGTATACTTATGGTATAATGTTGAAAAATATTGTAATATTGTTGCTATCACTGAAAGGAGAGACAAATGGGAACCGAGTTATACTCACCTATCAATAACTATTCAATACCCTGAAGAAGGAGAGAAAAAATTCTCCGAAACGTTGGAATTTGAATAAAATTTAAATAATTTATGGACTGCCTTTCATTATAACCTACTTAATCCTATTGAGTTCTTGACGATATATGTATATTGGGTCTCCGGTCAATAATTAACATCCTAATCCTTTATTCCGAAGCTTTCGATCATCATTTATCTATTAGATCATCTTAAAGGCGTTAATCTTAATATTAATCCAGCAATTAACGTCCACTACTGGTGTCTATATCCTCAGCCAACGTATGCCATTTGAATCAAGCTAGTAAACATTCTCTTCATATCGTCTCCCCATCTTTATAGAGGACAGTTCGTGTTCTGGAAGGCATCTTGCCTGGATTTTCATTAATATATTTTATTTCCCTATAATTAGAGGTTTTAGTTATATGATATGCCCAGTTATATGATATTGATTGATATGCCCAGTTTCATTAAAGGGATGTTGTGTTTCAACAATATCGGAGATACGGGTTTTGAAAGGATCAAGGCCGTAGACAGAAAGAAATTTCGGGAGAGGGGTTAAAATTGTATACATATTATCTTATTTTGAGAACTGTTTCGAAATGTTTTTAAATAGAATAAATGCAGTTAAAAGTATTTTTTATATCTTAGTATAAAATTGGATGGTAGTTAGTGTGTGTAAGCTAATATATATTCAAGTCGGAAATTTCGAGATGGATCAAAGACCAGGGATCTCTATCAGCAAGGGCGGATCCAGGAATTTTTATGGGGGGGGGGGGGGGGGG